>PVKB01002560.1:0-67729 GCA_004027205.1 Ctenodactylus gundi
CAGCGCGCGGAGCCCGGAGCGTGGCCGGCCGCTCCCGCCGCGGAGGATGCGGGCGCGCGTGTGGGCGGCGCTGCTGCTGCTGCTGGCGGCGCCGCGGCCGCTGCGGGGCGGCCCCCCGCGGCCCGATCGCGACCCCGACCCCGAGCGCGGGCCCCCGCAGCCCTTCGACCTGCTCTACGCCAGCGGCGTGGCCGCCTACTACGCCGCCGACTACGCGCGCGCCGTGCGCGACCTGGAAGCGGCGCTGCGCAGCTACCGGCGCCTGCGGGACACCCGCGCGCGCTGCGCCCGCCACTGCGCCGCCCGCCACCCGCTCGCGCCCGCCGCCGCCGCCGCCCCCGGGCCGGCCGCCGAGCTGCCCTTCTTCCGCGCCCTGCTGGAGCGCGCGCTCTGCCACCGCCGCTGCCACCGCCGGCGCCTCGGCGGGCCCGCGTCGCGACACCGCGCCAGCGAGGACGTGCGCAGCGACTTCCAGCGCAGGGTGCCCTACAACTACCTGCAGCGGGCCTACCTCAAGGTAGGGCCGGCGCTGCGGCCTGGGGTCCCCGCGGGGCCGGGTCCTCGGCGCCCCTCTCAGGGGCTCTGAGACCCAGACGGTGTCGACCTGGACAAGTTTTGTTGATTGTGTGTTTCCTCAGAACTGCCCTGTAGGCGGTAATCTTAGTACTCAGGGAGGCTGAGGCAGGAGGATCCCAAGTCTGAGCTTAGACCGGGCCAGTTAGTGACTTAGTGAGGCCCCGTCTGGAAATTAAAATAAGTAGATAAACAAATAAGAAAAGGGTCCGGTCGTTCTGTGTGAGGACCTCTAGGTCATTCTCCAGTACTGTAAAAAAACGGGGAGGGGCACTACACTGATAACACTGATAAGGTTAACTTTGTTTTGCTTTGTTTTGAGACAGGGTCTCACTCTCTAGGCCGGGCTGGTTCTGAACTCCCCAGGGAGCCCAGACCGGCCTTGGACTCAGGACAGTGCACCTGCCTCAGCCTCCTGAGTGCTGGGATTCCAGGCATGGGCCACCATGCCCAGTTTATGTGGGATTTTAAAGCACCTCAGCGCGGCGGTACCGAGACACCCTCTGAGCTGGGTCAAAGGTGGCCCTGCCTTCCCTGGGGCCCTCTGGCTTTCTTCCTTCTCGCCTTTTCTCTTAAGTTTGACACAGAGTATCCTCAAAGCAGTGGAGTTGCAGACCTGTTGCTCAACAAATCTGCTTCCTTCATTGCTTCTCTTCACCTATAAAAGAGTAACGATGGGGGTTGTACAGGTGCTTGAGGGAAGTGAGGCCGGGGGTGTAAGTGGCCACGGGGCCTGCTAATTGGATACTTAAGCAGAGAGCATTAAGAACGAGCCCCGAGACTTCAGCTCCCCACTCAGCCCTGTTGCTCTGAATTTACTTTCTCCACCGCCTCAGCTTCTCACCTCCATCCGGCAGTGTCTGTCCCAGACCCTGGAGACCTGGGGGCTCTGAGGGTTGAGAGGTGGTGGCTGCCTTTGTAAGGCGATGGTGACACACCTCACGCTCAGGCATGCAGATGCTTGCACAAGTTCACCCGTCCCATCACAGTTAACAAGTGACCGAGGCTGGCAGCTGTGGGAGGAGATCATGAAGTCACGACTGAGACCCACTCTCCACTCCCAGGGAGCTGGGCTAGCTGAAGATCTGGAGTTCCTAGAACCGTGTTTTGGGCGAGAAATAAGGAGCAAGCCCGAATCTTCTCAGATTCTGAGGCATGTAGTAAATGTAACCTTGGCACAGGCTTTGGCGCTCTTTGAGAAGTCGGTCAGTTCTCAGCAGAGGGGACTCTTGGGTGCTTCACGGTCAAGATTCCCAACGCAGTTGGCTCCGGGAGAAGAGCCTTGTGGTGAGGCAGCAGTAAATTCCCGGGAATCCCCGTGAAGAGGCTGGCAGTGTTGCTGGTGGTTGTGTCATGCGTCCTGGACAGATTTTTCTGTCTCAGGTCTGAGAAAGGAACGCTCATTCATGTTTGGTCCTACAAAAATAAATACCCGCGAGGCAGTTTCAATCTGTGGTTTTCTTTGGTTCTGTAATTATGCCTGCTTCGCTGTTACTGTGAACACTGATCAGTCGTTCCTCTGTCTCCGGGTTGAAGGTCAAAGAAGGTGAAAGGAGGCTTCAGTGTTTTGGAGTGAGCACGTTATAGGAATGAGTGACACATGGACATCTCTGTCAGTGAACTTTTGGGTGCTGTTGATGAACCAAGAAAGTGTGAGGAGGTGTTTTTTGTTTCCTTTTTACCCTTTTTCACCAAGATGGTTTTGTGTGTTTATTTCTATTCTGCCATCAATGTTCTGAGAGCACAGAAGACCATGAATCTGCATCCTTCTTTACATTACTATGACTGGCCCAGTCCCTTGGATCCCCGTAATTGACAGTGTCTTAAGAAAGAAGTTTTACTCTTTTGGAAATCTGTCTTTGATGATTGGAGTTTGGTAATATCTAAAGATGCAGCATAGTTCTTTCTCACGTAGCCCCCGGAACACCTCAACGTTGGCCTGTGCTTGACTTAAGTCTTGGATTTTTTACTTATACGCATACATAGACACGTGCATGTGGGACTCTCAAACAAGAAGACAATAAAAGACAAATAATAAAAAGACATCATGGGGCTCTGACATCTCTGGATTCCAGAGTGCTCTATCAGTGATAAGATGAGTTGCTCATACGTGCCAGGATATAGTTAGGGTGCCTTGTACGATGGACCACTTTCAGTGTTAATGGTCGAGTTTATAGTTATGACATGATCCCGGGCCATTTTGATCTCCTTGAAGACTAGAAAGCCCCACAGAGCTTAAGAAGTAGGGTTATTTTCGGCTAGCTTGTTTACAAATTGGAGAGCCCCTCAGGAAGTGTGTATCTTCTCCCGCAGATCCTGGTTAGCAAGGCACCAACACTGGTGGAAGCACATCTTTTATGCTGGTGTGTTTGGAGAAGGAGAATTGAATGTTGTGGAATCTGAGACCCGCTGAGTTGCATTTTTTTTTTTTTTTTTTTCACAGATGAGGAAAGGGATGCACAGAGAGGGAAAAGGGCTTGTACAATGTCACATACTTAGTGGCAGACCAACATAATTTGATGAAATTAGCACAGGGACAGAAGTTAGGATCCAGGCTCTGCTGATAATGGGTCCCATATCGGTGACCCCATAGGAGGGCCTTTAATTCCAAGAATTCTGCATTCCCTGGGCTATCCTTATGCCAGATTTGGACAGCTCCAGAGATGAGCCCATTCCTGTCCTGTGGGGTCACAGACACTCATTGCATATCTGTTAATGGCCTTGCTGCAGAATCCTCTTCAGGGCTAGGCATGTTGGGTGTTTGTCTGAACAGAGGTGAGGTGGTACCACCTGGCTCCTAGCCACACTTTTGTGTAACGGCAGGGCTAGACTTTTGGTTTTTATCATGGCAGATTGTAAGATATAATTCATGATTCATAGCCTAAAGCCTAAAATACAACTTTTATCATCCCCATTGTATGCTAAGAAGCCTTTAGAACTTTCCCTTTGTTGTTACACAAATAAGTTATGACAGCATCTACTACTTCCCTTCTTTTTCTTCCTAGTCCTATCCCTCCCATTCTCCAGCCAACCAGCCAAAGGGAATGATGGGTACTTGTCTTGTCAGACACCTTTGCTTCACTCATCCCTTGTGTATCCTGATGTATTCTTCTTTGGGAAACATGAAGGCTGTGGAATAGCGTGGATCAGATAGCGTGGTCTGTGATCAGATGACATAAACTTTCCAGGCTTCAGTCCTTTCAAGGCAACGTGGAATACTTTCTTGGCTTAGGCTACGTTCAAGGGATGACTGATGTGAAGTGCCAATAGCAGTGTCTGATTTTCAACAAATGTCAGAGTTTGTTTGTCTTTAGTATGAATGATGCTAGTGGGTTTTTTCCCTCTTTCTTGTTTATGTGTTCATATCAAATGTGCCCTAACTCACAGATGCACCTAGTTCTGCGAAGCTGCCCTGGTTCCTTCCTCAACTCCCAGGAGTCCCTCATTTTGCTGTTTTCTAAATGCTCACGGCAGAGAATTTGTTCCTCTGCTGTCATTTAAAAATTGGCAATTTTGTATAAAAATTAGTAGATTTTTTCTGGCACTTACATGAGCTCCTTGAAATCAACGACTGTGTTACTATTTTTGCATCTCCTACCAGGCCTGACATTGTAGCCCTCTGGGATGCTGAGTCAGGATTGCATGTTGGAACTCTGCCTGGCTAACATGGCGACTTGGTGAGACCCTGTCTCAAAATAAAAATAAAGGGGAATTGAAGATATAGCTTAGTGTGAAGGCTGTGGGTTCAATTTCCAGTACCACAAAATAAATAAATAATAAATACATATTATACATACATATTTAGAATTTCCAGATTTGCATGTTGATTGAATAGAAGATTGTTATTAACATGAGGGACATTAATATAATTTAATATTAGATATTTAGACCTAGTGGGTCTGAATTGAGTCATTACTAACCTTATTACTGCCAAATATCTTAAATGATTTGGTAATAATAGATCCTCAGTATGTATTATTTGAATGAATAATAGCTCAGTACTAGATGAATAAAATATTGTTGAGAGGTATTTTAAGGAAGGAATTTTATCACAGTTGTCCTTTGGGATGGAAAGTTGCCAAAGAACGGTGTTCTTCTTGTTTTCTTACCCTCGTCCACTTGCAGGTTCCAGGTGATGAGGCCAACTCCTTCCACCTTTTTGTCTTCACTTAAGCAATTATTACTTAAAACTATGCTTGAGCAAACTTCCTGACACATTATGCCTGTTTTGTGTATATTTATGGAATTTCAACAAATGTGAGAGAGATATTTTCCTTTCTTATCTATGTCTTCCTGATCCTCTGAAGTGATTTAACAATATCTGTTCTTTTTCTGCTACTACTCTTCTTTAGAAAGAAAAAGCAAAAACAAAACCGGAGGAGAAATTAGTAGTGTTTTTTTTTTTTTTTTTTTTTTTTTTCCCATTATGGGAGCTTGCCCCAGCATGCTTTGTTTCTAAGCTGGTGTTTTGTTGCCATTTGACATTTGTTTTTCTTCTCAGGATTAATAGATGGCAAAAAAGAAGGAGAATTAAGTTAAGCAATTCTGTCTCTCTCCCAGAGTCAGTGTCTTATAATCCTTTATCTTGACCACGATCTATTTTATTAGTGGTTGATAGAAAAGTGAAAAAAAAAAAAAAAGCCAGCTCAATTGCCTTCCTCACTAGAAGTCTCGGGTATTAACTCTTCTTTCTTTGGCATGAATGTTGTAAAAGAGAAAAGTGAAAACCTGGACAGTAACTGCGTCATTTAGATCCTGCGAGGGCAGAGTAAAACCTGACCTTGAATCTTATTCTAAAATCTCTTTTTAGCTCTGTGTGGAATATGTACATTTTGTTCCCAGATGATTAGAAGAGGTTGATTTTGTCTTCCTAAAATAGCTGTTTGGCATGATTCCACTGGTGGTTTCCTCAGGAGATGAGGCTGTCATCTTATATGATTAAACCTTTCTGGGAACTTGAGTCATGGAATGGTGTACTAGTCACCATCATCATGTCTCATTCCTGATGAAGGAAACCTGGGAAATTCTTTGCCCATGCAGTTTCTAGGCCCTGTGTGCTAGAACCACAGTTGTTTCCTAAGGAAAGGGGTTGTCCCTTTGAAGGCTGCCAGCTTTCTTCCTAAATATTAAATACAGTGATGGGAGGCATAAAATTAATTAGATGAAAGCCACAACTGCTTGTAAGTCGCTTCCCATCTCTCCCTGGAGAGATCAGGGATTCTTTTATAGGTTTTGATAAAAGAAATAGTATAATAAATAATACAATAAATACAGCATAATGATATAGTAAGTAACAAGTTGCTTGGCTGTCACCTTCAACAGATCCCATCTCCGAGAATCAATGGGATTCAGCTGTTCCTGTCACTTCCTCATTGGTAAGCTTCGAAGGGACAAGTAGATGAAATTCTTGTGGAAATGTTAAAAGAAAAGCCAACTTGCTTTTTAATTTTATTTTATTTCGTTTTGTAAATACATGAATTCCAAATTCTATGACACATTAGAGACCTGGGAGTTGGGGAAGTCAGTTGAGCATCTATGCCCACCCTTTTTTCAGAGGTTCACCCCTTTTCTAGCAACTTGCTTTTGAAAATGGGGTTTGGTAAATTGTGAAAGGTTGGCAGGTTAACCTGACAGGCAACATCATTGGATTTGCTATCACCAGGATTTTTTTTTTTAAGGCTGAGGAACTGAGTGAACTGTGGATTTGTAGAGTCACTCATCTCAGGCTGGAAGGGATTCCAAGACAGCATCAAGTCAGATGATTGCTTTGAGTAGTGACCTCGGAGCAATGAGCAAGAGAGGACTAACTGCTTTGTTCAAGAAATGTGTTCCAGTCAACACAGGGATGGTAACTGCCAGAACCCTACGCATTCTGTGGCTTGGAGGAGCATCGGCAATCACGGCTAAGTCTCTTTAACAGATGATGACGCTTGGTCCTGGACCAGCAAATCAAGGAGAGTCAGTGAGTGCAGCTGGAGCTAGAATGAAGATATTCTAACAGTGGTAGCAGGCTCTGTCCAGAGTCCATGGTGCCTCCTGAGGAGTGACTCAGCAAAGGAGTGGTGCAAGGAGGTACCTCCTTCAGGAGACACAGAGCAGGCACAAGCACAGCCCCCTGGGCTGCCCGCCCCATCCTGTGCCTTCATTCACATGGTACCAGGGTCATTCCGCCAAGAATTTCAGTTGTCTGGTGGAAAATTTTGCATTTCTCATTAGGAACAGTAGTTCCTCCTGTCTTTTTTTTCCATTTAGCTTTCTTCTATAATTTATTTTCGGTCTTTTAATTCATCCCTCCTTTCCTACTGTCTGACTTCTTAGCTATGTAATTTCTACCAGACCTGTCCATCATTTGCCAGATGGCCCAAACACATATTTTAAAAAGGTGACTTGGAGTCATGTGCACATTGTTGTGTGTGTTTTTCTGTTTTTAATGTGAAAGAAGACTGCTGACTGGCAGAGAAGGCTGGCTTCATTTGACCACACTCCTTTCTGTTTTACTGTGTTGGGTAGAGTTCTAGACTTGTTTCCTTGATTTTTTTCTCATTTTCACCCATCCATTGTCCTATTGCTTTTTGACATGGTGAAAGCACCTCGGAAATGGAGAGTTAAAGTTAGGGTGCTTGTTGGAGGAAAAGATGATAGGGACAAAGTCTGATTTCTCATTACAGTAAAATTCAAATCATAGAAGATTTTCCTTACTTATGTAAACCATCATAGTCATATGCATTTATTTATGTGTTGTTTTGGGTGGGTTTTGAACCCAGGACCTCACATGTACAAGGTCTTGCCATTGAGCAATACCTCCAGCTCTACTTCTTTGTAGTTTTATTTATTTATTTTTTAAAATATCATTCAATTTCCTCATGTGTGTTGTACTTGGGCACAAACTGTAGGTAATATTCTCTTCTGACTTCTCACAACTGTCCCATACCCTGTTATTTTATTTATTTATTTATTGAAACATGGTCTTGCTCTTTAGCCCAGGTTGGTCCTGAGTCCTGAACTCACTGTCAAGCCCAGGATATCCTTGGACTTCTGACAATCCTGTTTCATGCTCCTCAAATGCTGGGATTATAGGTGTGTGCCACCGCACTCAGCTTTATGTGGTGTTGGAGAATCAAACTCAGGGCTTTGTGCTGGCTATTCAAGTGGTTTAACCACTGTGCCATTCCTCTAACCCACCCCATACCATATTCACAAAATATTAGTTTTTCAAACTCATTTTCCAGATCGAGAAATAAAGCTGGAAAGAGAAATGAATTGTCTAAATTTAATGCAGTTCATTCAAAGAGCTAAAATTTGAATGGAAGAACCTATACTCCTTCCAACATATTATGAATGCTTATATCAAAATTTGAAGAGGAAGAGCCAAACCCTTTTTATTTTTGCGGAAAAAGCAGTGGTCACATGGGCCTGTCTCCTGGGCCTGGTGCCTGGTTTCCCAATAGAGATTTTTGAATATGCAGATGAAAGGCACAATGACACATCTGTGGGAAACGTGTTGAAATCGAGTCACTTACTTTGAATATGAGATAATCCTCATCCTCCCTGTCATCTCCTTACCTTTCTCCAACTATATTCTGCCACATTCACAGACATTAGAACTGTCACCATCCCATTTTACAGAAGGAAATTAATAGCATGAAAGAGAATTGAAATTTCCAAAGTTACCCGGAAATGTAATGGGAAACCAAAATTAGGATCCAAGGACCTTGACTTCTACCTCTGGATATTGACGTCGATGGAAAGCACAGACTCAACAGAATTACAACAAAGCATACAGGCAGCTACTTACAGTATGTTCTAGATTAGAGAGACCCTAAAATTCAAAGCCCCTGTGCAATGTTGTTGCTTCCATTCTTGATCTACCTATGTCTGAGAAAGACTCACGAATGCCACGCAGGTCAGTGTTGTTCCTGAATAAGCCTCATAAAAATGAATGAGGCAGGAATCTTCCTTGGAAGGAAAACGATGGAGTAAGAGCCAGAAAGACGAGAACCCCAGAAGCCAAGGTTCGCAGATGATCAGGGTTATCGCAGTGATCCTACTGGAATTCATTATCTGCAAGTAATGACTGTTGATTTTGTGTATGAGAACTCTACTGGAGATTGTAGTGTAATTGCACTGGGATCCTAGAAACAGTGGATAAAAGCAAAAGATGAAAAACGATTGAACGAAGAAACCGTTGACACACCCGAAAGCGTGAGGAAGTCAGTTGCACCAATTTTGACTTGCTCTTCTTTCTTGCATGTTAACTGTTTAGCTTTAATTCTGCAAAATCCTTAAGTGTGTGTTTGAAGACATCAGCACACAAGTAAGAATCCAGACACAGACAGTGGTCTTAACACCAGATTTGGATAATTATGAAAATGATCTCAAATTATACTATCAAAGAGTAACTCAGTAGATTGTCTGGAATATTGTTCCACTGAGCCGAGGCCTATTTCTTAACAATATTTTTGAAATTGAATCTAAGGTTAGCATTTGATTCTAATACAGGGCATTTATAAGTACCACTAGTGGCAAAACTTTCACAGTCTATCATTGTTTCTACAGGATTGATTACCGAGTCGTCAGTTAAATATTGGAGTCTGTATGCATGTAGGTCAGTAGACACCTATACCAGGTTTTCTCAGCCTTGGCTTGCAGATTGAGTCTTTGTTGTGGGTGGCTTCTCTGCGCATCTTAAAGCATTTAGCAACATACCTGGCTGTTCAGTATATAGGTGCCAACAACAACATGTTCTGTCCTTCACTCCAAGCTGTGATGGTGAGCAGTGTTTTTGTATATTAAATGTTCATCAGAAATCAAAATCATTTTAGATTGAGAACCGTTCATGCAAACATATTTGAGACAAGGGCACATCAGTGTTTAACAAGAACTGGACGTCAGAGTTAGATAAGTATAATTCAAGTTTCCAGCAACAACAAAACAACACACACACACACACACACACACACACACACACACACACACACACACAATTAATATTGGGACTCTCCAGTTGCTTGTTTTGTTTTGCTTACCAAAGGGGACCTTATCTTCTGGTAAAAATTCAATATATATACACTATTTGACCTAGTGGACAACTGGCACACTGGTGCCTCATATTTTTGAAAAATATTGGATGTAGCTTAATGTCTTGTACAGGGGAAATTGAATTTAAAACCTCCTAGATACAGGACACTAAACTTTTATGCCTTGATTTGTTCTCTGTGGCTAAGGTGGTTCAACTTGTAGGAAAGGCCAGTGAGTGTGACGTCATTCTCTTTATTGTCCCAGGATGACATCACAGGCTGCTTTAGTAGTGCAAACTAATGCCTCCGAGTTGTGAAGTCCAAACTCCGGAATTAATATATTTCTCATTCAACTTGGCAAGTACCCAAACTCATTGGTATAACAGTATTCCACGGCAAATACTGACTTTGGGGATGGGGTGTTAACACTGGATCATATATTGTCTTGGAAAGCAGAAGCAGCTCTGCTCAAATTAGGAATGTCTGGGAGGTGGGGACAACAGATAAGAGAAAATGACAGAAAAAGAAGAGAGAGGAAGGAGGGAAATGAGGGGGGCGACTGGAGGAAAAGATGGGGAAGCAATAAAAATGAAGTAAAGGATAACAGGAGAAATGAAGCTGGACTCCCAGAATCGTCTCAAGCAGCAAAGGAGGCTGCACAAAGCAGAGCTTGGATCTTGCGCGCTCTGACATCTGTGTCTGCAGTGAAAGCAGCAATTCGGAAGGTGATGTTATTGTAGGACCATACTCCTCTTACACAGGACAGCAGAGTTTGTTTCCTTAGGAAATCCTCTTGGCTGATTCCACGTGCATGGCATTGAGTATTTACCAGACCATAAGGTCCCCCTTCAGTAAGCAAAGCGAAACAAACAACTGGAGAGTCCCAATATTAATTATATGATTTTTCCAAGTAGCAATTAAAGAATTTATAGAGCCATTTTAGCAGTAACTTCTATAGGACATTGAGAATATAAAGATGGATATAACCCTTCTTTTTGTCCTTCATGTAATTCATAGTCCCTTGAAGGAAAAATGCATTTACATAATTATTTCAGAAGAGATACTGCAGTGTCCTTATGTGATTATGTAGTGGTAATTCAGCTTTTCATCAAAGCTCTATGTAAAGATGTATAATAATAATAAATGACATTTAAAAATAATAGTGATTTTTGACATTTTGATATAAAATATGGAGTAAAAAACTGTTGGAAGCAGAGACCATGGAACTTTTGGAAAACTAATTTATTCAGGAGTATAGGAAATCTTCAGAATAAATTTATTGTTGTTTTCTTTAAAGATTGTGTACTATTCTGAGAGCTGAAAAATTTATGATAATAAAAGCAATGTTTTCTAGAGAATTTTGTTAGTAACTAAAGTTGTAAACTGTAAGTCCAAGTGAATTATAGGTTCATGAATAGTTTCTGAATTGGTTAAGGGACACGTCGTTTTGAAATTTCAGGTCTCTTACAAATCCTACATGGCTCTCCACCTCTCTATTATAGCTTTTTGCATTGACTTCTTCAAGTCAGGTTTCTGTCTTTGAAAATAAAAATGACATAACCCACAGGGTTAATGAAAGGACAACATGAAGAAATGTTTGGGAAAGTCATTTATGGAAAATACACACAATGAACAAAGATAAAGGAATTCAAAATCCCCATTAGTGGAATAAATCATGTCTACAACAGCCCCCTGAATAAGCAACAAGAAGAAAAATCTTCCGTTACGTCACACAGCTGAGACGTGTGTCAAGGAATTCTCGGACTTTATCAAAGGAATGCACTGAGTTATTTTTTACTTCAAGATGTTAAAACATATCAGGAAACTCATACAACTAATAAAGACAATTGTTTTTGTGTATGTGTGTAAAGAATCAGACTAAACACAATGCACATATGTAGCAACTGTCAAACTTTGGAGACCGTATCATTGTCTTCTCCATGCATTTTATTTGCAAAGTAGTTTACAAAGAAATCTGAAATAGAGAAATGGCATTTCCTTTAAGTAAAGATAATGGAAAATTTGGAAAACTATTTTAATCAGCAGTATAGGAAGTCACTGAATACTGAAACAGTCTCAGCTTGTGGATAGTATGTTTTATAACTATAATTTATTCATTATAATAGATGTCATATATTGACTAGTGTTATGTTTCAGGCATCGTACTGTAACTTTACATGCATTTTCTTGTTGCATTCTCACAAAAGCTTGAACATAAAAGTTCTTGTATAAACTTCATTTTGTAATAGAGAAGCTAAAGTTGAAAGGTTAAATTGTAAATTTAGAATTAAATGACTAGGAGGTGGCAGAGTTGTTCTAGGAAGAGCAAAACATGGATTCGTGAGTGAAGATGGAGAACACAATTGTTTATATAAATACATTCTATTAATTGAAGATAATTACACACATAACAGATACAGAAAACCAGAGCTTTGATGTACTGGCTTCAAGTTAATACTCAGCGTGAAAGTACAGGTCTACTGGTCCTTTCATCATAATGCTAACACAAAAATGAGCCGTTAGTGTTAACTTGGGACTTTTGGCCACTTTAAGAAAAGTCCTGTTTTCTATCTTCCTTCCTTCATTCTACCATTTTTTGACTTCAAAATGTCTTCAAGACTTTGGCTTCTACTTTCATTTCTTAATGGACAATGTTCAAACACATTCCAACCCTTTTCTGTTTTATATTAATAGATACAATCTCTTTGCACAGATCAGCATGTCTTGGGAATTTTTAATCCTTTCAAGCCTGTTCCCCACCCCATCTTAGCTACCCAGGGGAGATGGCCTTGGTTTGGGAATCAGCAAACATCATAAGGTCAAGAATGAAATTTGTTCTTGTGTAACATGCAGGTAATGGGAAAGAAACTCCAGTTTAAAAAAAAAGTCTAGGGATAAGGAATTGGAGGCTCCATCTTCACATTTATCATAGTGTTGCATTCTAGACCTTTAGGGTCCCCTTTGGACGAGGGCAATGTTGGACCAGATAGCTTATCAGAGCTCTTCTACCTTTATCATCTTGAGATTCTAAATTTCTTTAGTATACTGTAGAGGAACCCAAGTAATGTGCCTATTCTGTGGGAAGAGAAAATTGATGGGTTAGTGATAACAGAATATAAGTGCAAAGAAGGTAAAAGAAATTTAAAAGTTTACTGGAAAGAAAGTACTTCCACTGTGACTGATGATCAACCACAGCTTGCGACAACAACTCACTTTTCAAATATGAAGAGAAGTCATGCAAGTATTTAAGTTGATGGTACTTTAAGAGGACCAGTAAGCTGGGCTATATTCAAACAAGACAAAGACAGATAAAAGACATCATGTTTTATGAGAAACAGAAGGAATGGAAGTAGACAAAAAGAACAGAAAAGGCAACAAGAAACATCATTTGAGAATCTCTTTTAATCTTAATGGTATCGAGGAATGGAAGGGTTTTGGCAGAAGTAAAATATATATATATATATATATATATATATATATATATATATATATATATATATATCAAGATCTCAGTCCTATGTGAAAAACTTTCCTAACATAGACAGCTGTTCTGAGACAGAATAGAAAGCCCCGGAGGCATGTGTTCACGCATGAGTCACAGGGACACCTAGAGCAAGAGGGTCCTGTTTAAGGTTCAAGCATGAAGTTGAAATACTTGAGATTTTTAATGTAGAGTCAATAAGATATCATGACTTAAGGGAGTGAAGTATGTCTTTTACCCACCAAATGGTATCATGAAAGACTTTTTATTGGAAAATCCTACAGTTCTTCACGTGGCTTTTTAATTCTGGTTAATGGGGTCACTAGTGTACTCCTTATAACTAATTTACATAAAAAAGTGAATAAGTAGCATTGCTGACACCTTAAGCCACATGTGTGGGAATACATTCACAGACTGGTTAGTGGTAACAGTGCCCACATGTGTGAGTGGCATCAGTCTTCTGACGTCTGACTCAACTCTCTGAGATGACATCTGGAATGGATTTGGTTGTGGTTACTGAGCAGCATTGGAGATTTTAAGCTGAATGTTACATTTATTACAATTGACTAGTATACCCATGCTATGTATTGAATGTGGCTACACCTCTCGTGGCAAAGATATTGTGATATACTAAGAAAACCCACTTTCATTTGCAAAAGCTTTCTGACCCTATTCCTATGTGGTTCATTTGTTTGCTTTACAGAGAGCAGTGGAACTTTTTAGCCAAAAAGTACTTTTACTACATTGCAAATTTAAAAGAAGTGAGCAACTTTGTGTAAAATATACATAGTAAATGAGATTAAATAAGTGCATCTTGATACCTAAGTGACAGCAATCAGGGAGCACCCAGGCAATCCAGTGAAAATCTTAGGTGAATTTAAGAGTAGCCTAATTATTAAGAACATAATGGGATTGCTTTGAAAATTATAATAGAACCCACATTGCAAATTTGTAAAATAGACCTGAACAAATCACTTATATCTGAAATTCTTGATATTCTTTGCAGTGAGCCATGGTTGACTGATATATTTTTGAGAAAGACTGATTTAGAGAAATCAGTGAGATGTGTTTTGTGAAGCTGAGCAAGTTATTTAGAGCCTGTGTGCTTCTGTTTTCTCCTCTGGGAAGGAGGCGTTAAGTTACAGTAGTCACTTTAAATTAGACGAATTGTGAAGATTTCATCAGTGAGTCAGTTTGGGTACTTAGAACAGTACTTGCTTGTTGAAAGCCCTCAGCAAATTACTGCTGATTTTTATTGTCATTATTTTCCTAATGATCTATTATCTTTTATTCTGTCTTGCCTATATGAACTAAGCAAAAATGGCAACTATCATTTTCCAAGCTCATTTCTTAATTTTTAGTTGTAGAGCCTGAGATTGGCACACTCTTTTTTTATGTCACATCTGTGTTGTATACAGTATGATTATAAAGCAAGAAGAGATTGTTCATAGGTCCTGGTAAAAGACAGGACCTGTGTAATCTTTTCTGTAAAATGAGTATATCTAGTGTTTATGATGTTTATGAAGCAGTTTTGCAGTAAGGACTGATGAAGGTATTTTTAATATGTTAAAGTTTCTTACATATGCAATGTAAAAAGTAAGTTTATATATCATTCATTGGAGAATTTGAGTCATTTCGAAAAATTGTCTTACTTTAGAAAACTAATTACACTATATTAGTAGAACATTTCTTTTTCTTTTCTCTGTCTTTAATTGCACATTTCTACTTTAATAATGATAATATCTATAATGGCCATAAAGATTAATAATATACTACAAAATAATTTTTCCAGATACTTTCAAACTTACATAAATCAGATATAAGTAGTGTAGACACGAAAGACTATTATTTAGAGATTTCTTTTTGTACTTGAAAGACTTGAGTCCTTTGACCTCCTTTAACACATACCAGACCCATGAATGCCTTTGTCCTTGGGGGTGAGGCGTGGAGAGTGGAAACTGCTGCTTAAAACAACACTTGGGACAGGGATTGTTTGATAAGCCAATGGTTAGAATATTTGCAGCTTCTTGTTTTGAATTCCTACGATAACACCATCTCCCAAGATTATCTAGTAATTTGTGGGAAATCTAGCAATCAGGCCTGGGCCTACGAGTAGACTTTTAGTAATGATATGAGAAAGAGAAAAGAAGAGAAATACGGACTGGTGATAACGTTTTGCTTTGGCCAAACTATTTACTTTTCAAGAAGTAACAGGCATGATCATAGGGTGTGTGTGAGTGGGTGGGGTGTAGCCCCTTTATTCAGAAGTATGAATTGGTCTTTTACTGAACTTCTTGGTTGAACTGTGTATGGAAAGCCAACCCTATTATTTCTGATTTTCAAGTGTATGGAAACATCAGAGCATCTGATTTCTTTCATTCATACACCACATCAGGGCATCAGTTCTGTTTTAGGTCAAAATTAAGGGACGACCAAACGCCATCTGGGACAAGATAAGGTTTCTTTTATTGTAGCCGAGATGTTATCACAACCAGTGGTTGAGCTGTCCCTGGACTTCAGGTGAGTCTTCAGAGAGCAGCCCTGAGCAAGCTTTACACAAAGTTTATATGGAGGATTTTATCAGTTACATCATACATAGCGACCAATCATAACCCAACACCTAGCCATCATTTTTGGCTGGCTGTCCTGTTATTACCAAGCAACCAATTGCAAACCAAAATTTAGTCATTACTTTTGGTGGGCTACGTTTGACTTTTGGTGGGCTATTCCGGATGTGAAATACATGACTCTTGCAAAATACGTGATTCTCACGAAATATGGGATTCTTGTGAAATATGTGACTCTCAGCAGGTTACCATGGAGTCAAGGGAGGGGGAAGAGGTTAAGCCTCTGCCTTTATCATAAGACTCCAGAGACATCTTGATGAGCACACAAGCAAGTTTCCAAGGCGAGGTGGATGGGGCCTCAACAAGACAAACTCACTTATAAAGTAAATTTTAACTTATACAGTAAACTATAATTCACACAGAAAACTCGTTACCTGAATAACATAATCACCACAAAATGGAGTCACTAGTGTATTGGCAATCTGAGTTACCGCATTTCACAACTTGGTTATGGAAAATTAACATCAATGTGAGGTTGTAGAAAATTATAAAATTACAAACATTATAAAATTATCTAATGTTGGATTTCTAGTACACTGCCACAGTTCAAGCAAAGAGAGTTCCAGCACTCAGCTTCCTGAGCTGTCTTTGCTTTTCAGCAGGGAGGATGACAGTGGGAGTCAAGATAGTCAACGTTCGTATTTCGTATCATGCTTTGAAATGGGTGGAGTATGTTGTCTCAGACATCTTCCCTGCCTCAGGAGGACCCTATGAGAAAGCAGAGAGTCCGTAACACCTCCAGTCAGACTCTGAGAGAGTGGCCCCCTGTGACTCCGGAGAGGATGTCAGGATCTGAGACCAAGATTTATGCCAAAATGTCACACCTGTTATCTGTGCAGATTGGAAGTTCTTTTTAGACATAAAGCTACAAAGTCAAATAAATTTTTACTTCAAAGCCTTCACGATGCTGCGTGTGTCTGCCTGTCTCTTCTGATATGTGACACTTCATTTCCAGACTCACGGAGATTGCAGTCTCTTTGTCCTACTCTTTAGTGTCTGGGAACCTTTTGGCCTTAGTAGGTGCTCCGTGCTCCCTGATTTGATAGTTGTAAGAGGAGCTGAGTATGGCAATACTCTTTTCAGCCTAAAGCTAACACGAGATCACAAACAAATGTGGGGTCAGCGGAGACCTCTTCCCATCTGGCATCCTAGAATCCAACCTCCCTCTTTTTCTCTTGAGCTTTGTAGATAGTATGTCCAGTTGCCTGTTATGCTGAACAGACTGCAGTTGGGTGGACGGGCGTGGCTCTTGGTGTACTTGTTTGCGTTGTTTGTGAACATTCTGTTTATTCTGTTTGTGGCAGTACTGGGATTCATTCTTTCACTTGGCAAAGGACTTCATGACTTCCAGATAATGAACCAGGACAGTCTTTAAAGGGAAAGATACTCTTTATGATTTTATGTAGCTGGGTGGTTACCCTTATGACTTCCTTTTTGCTGGCTTACCTGTTTTTTCTGTTGGGTTGTTACGAGTTAGTTAGTTTCTCCCTACGTTGGCTTATCATTGTGGCCTCTGCCACCTTACTGTTTGTTGCTTACTATAGAAACCAAGGAAATATAAATTTAAATTTCCACTATCAAATTTTTGGCTAGGATTTATTATTCTTTCACATTGCAGAATTACAATAAAATGTTGAACATTGTAGCATTTAGATATGGGTGTGTTACTTAATATTTTGAATAGCTATTCTATGGAAAGAGTTAGTCTTCAGGCAGAATTTAACTTCAGCCTCTTGTGTATAGCTGTGCAACACTGAGACAATGATATAATGTCTGTAAGACTCAGTTTTGCTATCTGTAAAATGAACACACTAATAAGGTTCCATCTCGCTGTCTGTAAAGTGAGAACCTTGTAGTTTGTTACTTAAATGAACTGAGCTGACGCAAATGAAATATTTAAATATGGCTGGCACGCCATAGGCAAGAAGCATTAGTACCTTTGTGTGTTAAAACTAATAGACCTCATTGAAACTGTACTGTCGCTGTCATGTCAGCAAGTTTTCAGGCTTGCGATACTTGTTTGTTTTTGGAGTGGCCAGCCATACTAGAAATGTATTTTTGATTACCAGCTAAGAAATCTGTAGAATCATCTGGGTGAAATCATTTCTAGCTGATGACTTTGGACCAATCATTTTGCATCCTCTAGTCTCAATTTTTTTCTTTCTTTTTGAAACAAGCATATTGTCCTGTCAGGGCTGTGACCCTGAGTCAGCCTTTCTAAGGTCACCATTGTCCCAGTGCTTATGGAACTGTGCCTGAAATCTGTAAAAACTGCACAGAAAATGTGAATCAGAGGGCTATTTTACTTGGTTGCTAAATTTAGTTTCTCCATAAATCAGAAGCCTGTCAAAAATGATTCTTGTTGCCTCCGGCAGTCAGGGTCATAGAATTGAAGGACATTAGATAATACAAGAGAAATGGAAAAGAGCTTCCCAGAGTAATGCTTTCTGTGAGACTCTCAAAGGGGTTGTAGTTCTTAAAGAAGGTAAATTGGAATTGAGGCAGAAACTTGGGATATCCTGCTTGTAATTCTACTGGATGTGGACATGGATGTGACAAGGGACTCCAAGGTCTGCTTTCCTGTGTGGGAGAAATTTCATCAGCATTTGGTTGCTCATTGATATCTTTTCAGTTTCTCTAACTGCACAACTCTAGTAAACCATGCACAGACTAATTTTCCCAAAGACATTATTCTCAACTCCGATTCTATAGGGTTATACAGTATTATCAGCTTATTAGCCATTGCTTTCTATTCTATCAGTGTTTATGAAATTATCAGAATTACTCAAAATGACTATTATACACAGCACCGTGTATTTCTTCTCAGATACAGAAGTGAAAATGCCAAATGAAGGTGGTGTTTTCATCAAGTGAAAGTAAATCTGAATGACTCCACTAGAATATATTTGCTAGCCACATAATCTTGCTACACTTACTCTTTTAATTTAGTGGCATTTTTGTTAAAGATTAATGATGTTGACTTTCGTAAAACTTATAAAACAAGTACTAGCTTTTAAAAGATATCTACTGCTTATCTTTGTGGCAGTAATAGTAAACCAAACAAAACAAACATTCCATATGGTGAACATCCCTTGTTTTGTCCCATTCCTTGCTGTGTTTCTGCCACTGCTGTCTGATCATCCCTGCACTTCTTTGATGACTTGTTTCCTGTTTCTGCTTCCTCACTGCCCTTTTTGTCCACTCCAGCTGCCATGGAAGTGTGGCTTCAGCAGTTTTCCTGTGATTTCATCACACTACTTTATCTAGCTTTTCCCATCTGCACTATCCAGCCTTGCAGACGCATGCTCAGTGGCCCCTTTCTCCTCTATGTTTCTTTCCAGATTGTCTCCAGGATGGCCACCTTTCTTGGCTATCCTCTTGAATAGAGACACACAGCCATTTGCACTGCAAAGAGGACTGTTCTCATTCCTTGCTCTAACTCTGTGTCTAGGAGAGATTTACAGACTTAACTCCTGCTCAGTGAACACCTCAGGCAAAGGATGCAGCCCTGCCTCTGCCACACAGTGCTGTCATCGCTGTGTGGTCACAGCTGTGGATTTGGAATTGCTTCTCAGTTTTCTGTTGTTATTGCTTAGTATTTTTTTCTCTCACAGTTCGTGTTCAGAATCCTTCAGAGTCCTCAGACCTGTTGTTCTTCATTCTCTTGAGTGCCATTGTCTCCTGGCCTGTAAGTTTAGCTTTAATAAGGAATAGAATTTAGACTGATGTGTCAGGAAAGGAGAGGGCACCTATGGGAGGCCCTACATGGGTGAAATTACTAGGTCTCTGTAAAGTTAGAGGAGTGGGCTTAGTTTTGACTCAGAGATTTACTGCCCGGATAATTTATGAATTGTGATTTCATGAACAGAATAAAGAAATACAGAATAAGATGCAGAATAGGGAAGAAAAATGTTGTTTTTCCCTTGCTGCTTCATGTTCTTTGTTAAAGTCTAATTGTTTGTGCTTAATTACCTTACGTAAAACAGAAGAAAAATGAATGAACTTTCAAAATAACAGGGCACATTCCAGAAGACTAAAATGTGTTCAGGTCTTGGCTTCCACAAAGAATAATCCTCTTAATAAGTCTAGCTTAAGCTCTCTAATGCTAAATAATGACAACAGCTTTCTTTCTGCCTTTGGAAAAATGCCCTAGGCCTCCAGCCCTTCTTGTGTTTTATAAATAGCCATGTAAGTGAAGTACAACTTTGAACTGTGACTATTTTCTAAATTTTGTGCCTTGCCTTAAACACTAGCTGTTTTTGCCAAGAGACTGTCTCCTGAGGGGGATTTGCTTTTTAGCAAGTTAAAATTGACAGAGTTGGTGATGAACAGACTGGCGTATTTAGGTAATTGTAGTATCAACTACTTGCTCTGAGTATCTGTGACGATCTTGTTTGTTATTTCAGCTGAAACATACCTTCTTTTATAGGAATACAGCGTAACTAGATTTATGAGAAGACATTTTTAGTCTCAAATACGGTCCGACATCTCTGATTATACACCAGTAGGATCTTTGTTGCTGGTCATTCCAGTCCTGGCACACCACATTGTGGCCTGAGCTCTGCACTCCTTTTCTGTAGAGTCTTCTTTATTATTTCAACCTTTGGGGAAAAGAAAAAAAAATCACTAACCTTTTCCACATCAAGAGGAAGTCTAAACCAAAGAACCAGATACTGATTTTCAAAAATTTTGGTGTTCATACGGTCAGAAGCTGGTTTCTACTGTCAGTCTAAATGTTCTCTAAAAATCTCACCATTATTCTTGTCAGAAGTATTTAAGTTATCTGTGTGGGACAGAGCTTGTGCTGTCCTTCTTTTGAAACCTGGTGGGGACTGTGTCAAAAAAGTTTTCTAGTATCAAATATGTACAATGATACCAGAATATGTCTTGGCAGACATTGAGATGTACATTTTTCTAATTAAAATTTACAACCCATGTTGCCCTTATATTGAATTAACATTTGTTTTCTTTTCTTGGTTAGATTGGTAGAGCCTGTGACATTGTTTTGTTAATGATAAATGCGGAAGAAGATTTCTGTTGAGAGTATGTATTCATTAAAGTAAGTTACTATACAGCAAGACCCACTCTCAAACATAATAGCAAATTTATCTATTGGTCTATCTATCTGCTAAAATCAGTTTCTTCCCACGTGACAGTGTGACTCTTCTAACTACTTGTCCTTCTGAATGTTTCACATGAGACCAAAACATTTAGCACATTTGAGCTTCATGTTGCCTTTAGGAAGCACAGTCTAGAAGGTAAACTTGTTTATTCAATTAAGAATTAATATAAAAATGGAACAAGGCACTTAGTTCAGTGGTAGAATGATTGCCTACCCTATGTGAGGCTCTCGTTTTCATCTCCAGCCCTTCCAACCCCCCCCCAACACACACATAGACACGCGAGCATACATTTGCCTCAAGCCAGCACGTCTTTGTTGTACATATCTGTCTATAATCCCCAAAACTCAGAAGGCTGAAGTAGGAAGTAGGGAGACTGTGAATTTGAGTCCGGCCCAGACAACTTAGTAAAATCCTCTCTCAAAATAAAAATAAGTACAAACTACGAGGTTGAGAGGTGCATCTCAAAGGTAGAACTCTGTTTGGTGTTCACTATGATATTTAAACAAAGATATCATGCACTAAATAAGACAGCATCCCTGTCTTAGACTATAGAAAGTATATAGGTTTCTCTTGTTTGGTCACAGAAATGGTCAGACAGACAGATATTCCAGTTTTAGGAAATAGTGCATGAGAACGACTATGAAAGCACTAATAAAGAGGTGAGTAATTGTAGATGAGTCAAGGAAAATGTCTCTGTCAAGCCAACATCAAAGTTATGCCTTACAATGGAGGGAGAGTTCCTACGCTGACAAAACAGGCAATGTGCTCCAGGAATGGCACATGTAAGACTTGGAGTTGTTTGTGTGTTTAAATGGTCAGTGAAATGTTCTGTCAGATGTACCGTGCACTTTGTAAGCTGGAAAATATTTCTTGAGTCTAAAATTTGCTCACAATCTCTAAAATGGCTGTCACTTCACCTTTGCATCCATGTTGCTATTTTGTTTTCAGTAGGCATTTTGCTCAATTTAATCGTTTGTTCCCAGTGATCTGGTAGACCCTGGAAGGCTAAAGATTGAAAAGGAAACTAATGATATCTTCAAAAGAAATATCCAATCGGTTTGAGAAAAGAGCCATAATTACTTGGTTAGAAACGTGTTTGACCTGATGTTCAGTGAGGGGTGAACAGATGCTGTTGGGGAGCAGAGGAGGGTGAAGCTCTGGTGCCGGGGCGAATCCACCTACAGGGGAAGATCCACTGGCTTCAGAGTCTTTCCACTGTATGACACACACACAGACCAGACCACTAGTTCTTTACCTCACCGACCACTGCACACTCGCCAGGCGAGGAAAGCCGCCCTAACAAAGACCTCACTCATTCCTACCTCACTTTGTGATTGACATGGGCTGTGGGCTCAGGCAGCGCTACCTAAATATAGGGTCAAAACCCATATTGCTCCAGGGCGGTAGCTTTGTGGTATCCAAGTCTTTTTTAACAGATCCCACAAATAGGACACCCATCTTGCCCTGCCCATATTATTATGACTGTGGGTTTGGGAAGGGCCCGTTTGACAACCAGCCCTTGTCTCCCAGTTTCTAACGTGCCTCCCCCCACACATCTCAAATCCCATACATGCTACATTCTTGCACTGACAAAATGCAGAACGAGAGGGGATGGAGGGTAGAGCATTAGATAAACTGTTGTGGCCACGCTATAAGATCAGGACAGACTTAGTTTTGACGGCAGGAGAAGAAGGTCACAAGGAATGAGAACATAAGTTGTTTTTAACAATTCAGCCTTAGCATATGGAGATCTATTCTGTATTGTAGTTGTTTAAAAACAGTATTTTAAAAATTTTAAATCAGCTTCAGTGTATGACATGCTCTGTTGGAAGCTTCCTTAGACGTTTCCCATGAAGGGTGGTGGCAGAAACACTAGGACATACAGAAACACAATGGAGCGTGAATGTAGAGCCCTTCTCCAGGGATCGCATAGGTGCATTTGGGAAGATATTTAGAAAAACTGAGTGGATCTGGCACCATCTGGCTGTCACACAGTTTAGGTACTTAGGTGTAAGTGTGGGAGAGTTAAGGGTGATGTCAGTGAAGGTCAAATATTGCTGGATCTGTGGGTAGCAACAGTTCATTCATTCAAGACCAACCCCGAGCATTATAGGATTTTTCTGAGACAGTAGATCATGTCAACGTGTGGTCTAGATTTTTATTTCAACATAACTTCATCCTATGAATGCTTCTCTTTTTTATTTTAAAGACAGGAGAAATATCAAGAAAAAGCATCTTTACTTTTTAAAAAATTTAATCTTTGATATTCTCACAAGTACATAGCTGTTATTCTGAGAAGAAAAACTAATAGCCACTTGCCATCCTTCTGACCCGATCTCACCTATTTTGTTTCATTTTCACCCTAAAGCTGCAGTTATCAAGTACAGGGCAAAAGCAGAGCATGGCCTTAGTCAGGTTTTATCTTTCCTGCTCTGTCTGCAACTCATCAGTGATAATCTAATCGGAAGAGAGAATCCTTTGTTCACCTTCCACAGCAAGGATATAGGAACGGGGATAGATTCACCTCTCAGGCTCTGGCCACTTCTCAAATCAACAAAAAAATACAGGATTTTGAACCAAATTAAGGTATTTCTTCTCCTCAAAGACATCTCAGAATGGTCCATTGCAGCTAATTCGCAGCACTGCAAGGGATTCACCCCTCCGTTTGCTGTCTAGATGCACGTGTTAATATTTTGAGAAAATAACATTTAAGTGATTGACTTTTTTCTTTAAAGGGTGTGTTCTTTTTAAGGACCAAAGAAACTGATTCTTTAGAAATGGCTTTACGATTTGTGACTGTAATCAAGTGAGATGGGCTCTGTGGAATTTATGATTATTTCCATATGTGCCATGTGGGATCTTGTATATTTGCCATCTGTGAATTTCACCTTAAGGAGAGTGAAACTGAAGATCTAGCATCCGAGTTCGATAAGAAAAGCTTCTACATTACAGTGTGAGGAAGCAGAAGGCAGCCAACTGCAAGAAATCGTTGGTAAATGCCTTTGTCTTCTTTGAATTTGTTAATGTGTGAATTATCATAAAGCATCATTTTAGATTAGTTCTCTGTGAAAACGTCGTGGTCATCAGTGCTTTTATTTCTTAGTCAACCAGGCACATTCTTTCTTTAAATCTTCACTCTTTGACTTTTCTGTTTTTTTCTTTCTATTCACCCACCAGCTAGGAATTATCAGTATTAAAACCAATCAGTCCTTACAAATGCATGATCATTATGGAGGTTTAAAGGATGAATTTGATAATGCTCATCTATTCTTTAGATGTTGAATTTCTGCAATGCAGTAAATTTTTTATTTATCAATTTCCTTAAAGATCCACATGGATGGGTGATATTGATCTTTCCTTGAAGATGTTACGTTAGAGCAGGTAGCACCAGAATCTAAAGAGGAGTGACAGAATTTGGAAAAATGTTTCTATAGAGCTAAATTTAGAATAGTGCACACTACACATAGAGAGTTTGTTCTACATAATGACATTTGTCAGGTGACCTTAAGTGGGCCCAAGCAGACTCAGAATATGAGTTTGCAGAGTGTCCAAGATGGAGATAATATAGAGTATGATTGAGAAATTGCAAATGGATTTAACAGTATGTGAAGATAACTTGAAGCTTATTTTTTATAACAAATTGAATCTTCTTCAAAAGTCCCATCCTCTTGGGTAAGGTAGGCAGAAGGCTGAGCTGTGGAAAGGGGCTTTAACTGGCTAACTAGTGATGTATCCCTTTTTATCTGTTCCCATGGACTCTGTTTTTTAGAGAAAATGTGTTGTCTTACAGTTTTCCCCTTTCTTCTCAAGGCCTTTTTTCAAATTTTAACTTCTTAATATTTGAGAGGGCTGATGTGATTTGTTGGTAGCAGGGGAGAAGATTCCTTTAGATTTTCCTGGATCCTGGTCTGGTTTTGTCCCTGGGCTGCCGCTCTAAGCATGCCATTCCTACTTGACCTCTAGAGGAAAAGGCTTGAGATGGCCGATTTTCCCGTGATTAACTATTCATGAAATTATCTTTATACACAGTAACCTTGCTGCATGGTCACAGATTTATGCATTTCCACATTCTTATTAATTATGAGACTCTTCCTGTGTAATAAAGGCTGTGGATCCCCATCCAGCTGCATGCAGGCTGAGAAATTCGTGAAGATAGCTACAAGTCAGGAGGTAAAAGGAAGCGCTGAGTTTATGGAGGCCGGCGTTTACTCCCGAAGATATCTCAGGCAGTAAACACCTCGTAGACCTTTGGTTCTTTCTGTAGAAGTTCCATGCTGAATGGTTCTACTCGGCTCATTCAGTGGTGCAGGAGACCTCATGGGACTTAAGGAGGTGCTAAAACGGAGCAGTGTCTTCGTAAAATACAAGAAGGCAGTGTGTCCAGTAGGCAATTGGAGGAAAGAATGAAACAGATTTTGTTTAAATTTGGAAGATTAATAACCCAAGATGACCTCAATATATGTACTTTGGATGATGAAGTATTCTCATGAGCACAGTAATGAGCTTGGGGGAGAATTTAGTGGCCAGGTTTTGTAAAAAGAGTGAACTGTAATTAAGTCTTTTAAAATGAATTTCTTCTGTACACTGGACAATAGTGTCATCTCTCTTTGCCTGTTCAGTAAAACCTGTTACCTAGAAAGCCAGGAATTTGAGAATTAGACAGTATTGCTAATTATTGGTTTTGTAAAATTCCTGGACATTTATAAAAATGTGAATTTTTACATCAGATATAAAAGTTACCATGTTTTTACAATCTAGGTAAAGAATGCAGGGGAATTAACAGACATATTCGGTATTCCAATAATTTCAGTCTATTTTGTACATGAATATTAATATTTTTCCCTTTAGTTTTTTTTTAATCTGCTCTGGACCAAAGGTCGTAGATAATTGCTATTGCTCAATGAAAAAAAAAAATAAACTTTAAAAGGGAGGAATATATAGACATCTCAATTTGTTTATTTGCGAGGAACATATTTAATCTATCAGACTGTGAAGAGCTGTAAGTGGTTAGATAATTTATGCAAGTACTTGTCAAACAATTAGGAAATCAATCATCCTCCTGCCAACAACATGCCTGTTCTCCATTCAGTCTCCACGCACATACACAGAGGCTTGTGGCGTCTCAGAATGTCAGCTGTCTCCGGTGTGTGTGTATTGACTCATATTGACTAACATATCTTCGTTTTGATCTTCTTAGTTAACATTACTCCCGTACTAAAGATTCCACATAGAAGGCATCAAAAATGACATCATGAGAGATAATACCACCCAACCTCTGAGCTCTTGGTCCTTCCTCTTTTTCCTATAAACTGTGATCCTGGGTCAGTCGTGGTTCTTCTCTGGGTCTCAGGTATTTTATTAAGATTTTTCAAAGACCAGTGTGAGAAAAATCCAGGGTCTGTTCCTGAAACAAAGGCCGTAAACCAAAGAGTCATGTGCCCCTTAATTCCACAGTTTGGATTAATACAATTTGAAAATTTTCTCTGGATGCTTTGACTATTGTTTTACTTCTCAATAAAAGCTTGGAAAAAGAAGCTGTCCTTCCACAAAGTGCTGCAAAATGTAAGTACATTGTGTTATATTTGTAATCTTCTACTGAGAGAAATTGTAGGTCTTTTCTATAGTTTGAGGAGATGCAGATAAAAAATTAATTCAGAAAATTTTGGAAAAATCACTCCATTACTTCTATGCTTATGCATTTTGCATTGTTTTATGTTGTTTCATTGGAGGAAAAATAAAGAAATGGGATAAAGCCATTTTATAGAATTTATACATATATTTATATTATTAATAAGTAGTTATATAAATAAGTATTTAAAATATGTGTTGTATGTAATTTATATATATAAACTATTCTAGGTTATCAGTATATTACATATAAATATAATATCTTTCTAAAGTAATATATATTTATATAAAATATAAACACTACATAAACACACTATATATTATAAACACTGTATGTTGCATTTATTAAATGCAATATGTAAATATATCAAATAACATATGTTCAACTCTACGTGTTTTTGATACATAAATATATAAAATAATATGTATATAATACATTCAACATGTAATATTGATACTTTTTAAAAATACAAAACCCTTTGCTAGGATAACAATTTTTGCTTTATTATCCGTAATTATACATTGATTCAGTTAGGATCGTTGACATCTCAGTTTTTCAAAAGTCTGCCTAGTTAGACCTCCCTCCGTTTTAAATATGCTTTTAGGTGTTGTGAATAATGCTAATTAGGAAGGACTAAAGGCACATTTACAAAGAGATGGAGAACATTAAATTAATTTTATGGATATGTTAGGAACAAAAGAATACTTTTAGTATGTCTTTGAATGAGAGTTGTTTTTTTTAAAGAAATCTTTCGATTAATTGCCATCCCTGTTCTCTTTGTTAGCAGAGATCTCCTGTGTCATATTATTCTGAAGCTTGTTTTCTGAGAGCATATTGAGGAAAAGGGAGTGATTGATTTAGTAAATTCTTCCTACACACAGTAATCTGGAAGTACACAGTCACATTACTTGAGTCCTACCTCTGTGAGTGCATTTAGATTATGACTCTGCCCTTGAATACTTGTGTACCCTTGGCTGAGTCCCTGCAGAGCTGACTGCCCTGAGCTGCATCTTCTCATGGACAGTCCCAGCTGGTCTGGAAAATGCATTTAGGTTTGATATGTTCTTTTGAAATGAATTAATGTGGAACATGTGTAGTAGACTACTAAGCAAGTAGTACTGCAATGAAAACATCCATTTTTCCCATTCTAAAGTCTAATCAATTTTGTATGTATTGATTATTTGTTCATTTTCAACAAGTGGTACTTTGGATACAACTATAGGTCTCGAGGTCCTGTGAGCCACGATTTTTTTTTTTAATGGAGCTGAGGATTGCTCTGGGGTGCAATTAGTAAAAGTCAAGGAAAAAAAAATGTTCTTAATCTAAAATTTCTCTGAGAGGCTATACATGATTTGAGGACAGACTGATGTCTATGGGTGTCTAGGGATTTTTTTTACTCAGTTAAACTTTTATTTAGAGCTGTCGGTGTGCCCGTGATGGAACAGGACACACCACAATTACACATTTTTAGAAGGGTGGTTCCTTTGATGACAGATGTAATTTCCACCGCACAATTTTTCTTCAATTAAAAGGTTACCATTTAAAAATCCCTTGAAAGCGATTTAATCCTGTTTGTGCATGAAGGCTTTTTCGGTCGTCTTGAGATTTATGTAGACTGTCCCTTTTTAGTCAAAAAGAACATCCCAGGGCGGAAATAAACCTGTTTTCTTATATAAAATGAAACGGGTATGGATGTTTCCTCCTTTGATGTGTGCGACGTGCCACCTCTCCCCTAGTGCCTTCAGTGGTTTCAGTGTTTCCTACTGTTAGTACTCGGCAGGGCATCCGGGTTCGTTCTCCTTGTCTTTCTTACAGAGTGTACACGATGTTTTACATTTTCCAGGCCAGATGGTATCCTTCATTAAGTTATGCTGAAGAAGCAGAGCTGCAATGTAGGCTTTCAAGCCTTTAGATTATTCTAATCATAAGGAAAGGCTTGAATACTCTTATTAACTGTCTGGTTTTGGAGGATTGGTTACTTTAGGTGGACGTCGGAGATTTTGATTATATGTGTGTATTTATTAACCTGAACTTGGATTGCCAATTTCAGGGCAGACTGAACAACTTAGTGAGACTCTCAAAATAAAATAAAATGAATTAAATAAAAAATAAAAAAACACAAGAATGACAGAGAATATGGGCCAGTAGCAAAATGCTTGCTTAGCATGCACAGGTCCATGGTAGAATTAACAGAAATTATAAATACAGGAAATTTATTTGGAGAGTTTACCAGTATGAGGAGAGAGAGTCCAAAATGGTGGTCTGTGTACCTGAGATCTGGAGGGTCAGGTGGTCACTTGAACAGGAGGTAGAAGACCGCCCACCCGAGACGGCAGAGCAGTGTGTGAGTCTGCTTCTCATGTTCACGAAGCAATGGCAAAGCCTGGAGACTGGAGCAAGCCTGTGATGGAGGTCGGGGATGCGTAGACCGGAGCAAGTTGCTATCTGGAGACAATCACGAGGGCCAAGGGCTTTCTCAGGAAAAGCTGTAATAATCTTTTTTCCTTTATTTTTATTTAGTTCAAGCTGCCATTGGGCCACTCATGTTTGCATTGGGTTGGGTGCTCTTCCCTCATTTGCTGGCCCATATGTCATTCACGTACACCTATAAACCCCCGCCCCGGGTGTTTCCTGAACTCTTCAAGTTGACTTAGTCCATTCAGTGGTCACAGCGGGAGGAAGTTATTAGAAACTAATCTTTTTTTTTTTTTTTGCCTTTTTTTTTTTTTTTAGAAGCAGAAACAAGAGATCTTTTGTTCATAGGGGAAGACAAATTCCAGACGTACATGCAGGTTCATCTCAAAATAATGGAGATGTTTTAACCACATTTAGCCCCTTAAGCTGAATGCCTTGTCTAGCATTTGAGGAAACTTTACCAATTCAGAACATTCCTGTGTGCCACGAATGGTAATTTTGTTAGAATGAATGGCCAGGTTTTCTTTTCCAGCCCTGTCATTGGCTCTCCTAGCCTAATTCAGCTCTTTTTTTTTTTCTTTTGCGTTTCATATTCTTTCATGTTCAAAAATAGAAATGTTTTAAAATAGTTCTATTCATTTAAAGATATTGAGGAAGAAAATAGAATGCAAATTAAAAAAAAAATACCAGCGGCTGGCAAAGGAACAGTGTTGGAAGGGTATCTCTTCTTTAGAAGACTCCAGACGATCTCCTGTTCTCTCAGGCCTCAGAAGAATACAGTCACAGTGGGTGATAGTTCACTTTGAGGAATGATTTGATACTTTGAAAACACTTGAGACTCTTTACTTTTTTCCCCCAGTTGCTTTCTTTCCTTCAATTTTTATTTCATTGCAAGTTTTGTGTGTACATAAATGTAGATATATATGTGTGTGTGTGTGTGTGTGTGTGTGTGTGTGTGTGTGTGTGTGTGTGTATTTATAACTGAATGTAGCTAACCTTTCTGTTATGGCATAAAGATCGAAATACCCAGAATGCTCCTACACACAGTCTTGCTGCACTGACATTGCCTGAGTGTGTCACTTATGTGTTTGGGGTGGTGTCTGGGCTGTTTCCATTTGTCAGGCCCTATATTAACCTTCTGAGTTGAGTTCTGAGAATGTGCTGCTTTCTGAGCCTATCCGTGTCTTGAGTTCTCATTCTCATTTTCCTTTGACTCTACTATCAGTGTAATATATAACCTGCCTTTCCCTAGTACGTTATAGTAAGTAAAAGTCTTTGTACAATAGTTTTGTGGTGCAAGCAGTATGCTAACCACTTTTCATGTGCTATGCAACGACATATTACAAATCTTTGAAATTGTTAGTAAGAGAATCCCTCACTCTGTACACTGAAATAAAAACTAGGCACCTGTAGGTGAACTTCCCAGGTGACAGTTAGTAAATGACAGCTGTCTACCTAGATTCTACATTAAGTCCAGAGCTTTTGTTAATTCCTACTCCTTCCAATCAGTGAATTAAGACAAGTTCAAAGTCATTTGTGTACATCCTCCCTAGACCCCTGTGTGGGACTAGGGGGTACTTGGTTAAGAAGGTAGACAGTGTAATGTACAGTGGGCAGTGTCTTGTGTCTTTGAAACAATGATACATCCTTAATCCTAGCAATATTAATGATTAAAGAAATAAAATGTTAGGAGGTGTGGTCATATGTCTAAAGGGATTTTTGCCCAACCATAATCTACAACAGACAAAAGTTAAATTAATTTACTGTTCATTCGTGTTTACAAGTAGTAACTCAGTTATCGCAGTAATTCTTTGTGGCAGGTGGTATTATGTCTTCAGTTTATAAATGTGCATTATTAACTATTAAAGGAAAGAGGGGTTCAGTTGATGCCAAAGGTCATGTAGCCAGGGAGGGACTGAGCTAGGATTGAAACACAGTGGGCATTCGAGTTGCAGAGCACATACCTTTACTTTCACTCTTTCACTGAGAATGTGAATACACAGATACTAGTTTCTTCACTGCTTCCTTGAAAAATTGAGGCATTGTGAATGAAGGAAGTTATCCCCTGAGGAAATCAAAACAAAACTTTGGATGCAATAGTCACAGACGAAGGAACTGCTTTTCCTTACTGGTGAAGTTAAAAGTGAGGGTAGGGACATTAGAAGTTGCAATAGGTCCAGTTTGTGAGCGCATCGACCATTCAGTCTTATTGTATACCCTTCTCATTCATGAGAGCTGTTACGGCATGTTGTTCTCCATCGGTGGATTATACAACTCTTCAAATGTAATCCTGTAATCACTTGTTGGTAGATGGCAATGCATGATCGTTGAATTGGAGAGTAGTAGAATATACAACAGCAGCTTTCTTTTATTGAAATCAAAGAAAGTGTCACGTGATTGACGTACCTTTTACGTGAATAAACATTATTTTGAAAGTAGAATGCTTCATAAGCAAAACCAAACTGCTAACAAACCCCATTTATAGCCCTACTGAATTTTTTTTTTTATCTTTCAACAAGACGCGTATCAAAAGATCATCAAATGTTAAGCCCTGTACAGATACTGAAGATACTATGTTAACTAAAGAGCAAAACAAACAATAGTATGACTTCTGCGCTCACTCGCACTTCTGAGCTTAACTGAACAGGGACTTTGAGGGCTGGACACGTTTCTCTTCTTTCCAGCTATTCCACCATTTTTCCTACCTCAGCTCTGGGTCTGCCTTTGAAGAAGAGGAGGGAGAGAGTTTACACTAGTTACACATGCATATGTCCATGGTACGTTGAGTCACGCTGGAAATAATTGGAAAGGCCCTGGCTGTACTTGCCTTAGGTTAGCCCGAGCAGTTTTGAGCCAACTCGAAGTTCCGAGATTTCATGACATTTTGTTATTCTCTTTTCGTATGCCCCAAGAGTTACGATAATTACCGTCTGTGGATTCTTGAAAGGCCGTGGTAAATCTTCATATTTGGGTGAAGGATTTTAGACACATTACACTAGGATTCTTGATCTTGGAAGAATCATGCTGACATTCACATTTTTTCTGTTTTATCCCTTTCCGAATACATCTCTGAAAGATATTTCTTCTCCTTGCTGTTAAAATCAGTGCAGTTAATGTAAAAGCTAACATCCATGCAGCCACTATTAGAATGAAACTGTTTATCCATTGTTACATTTTTGAGTCTCAAAATAGCAGTCATTACCTCTATTTACATGGAGAAATAAGCAGAGAGGGGAGAGACATTCCTAATTTCACAAGTAGGACAGGTAAGAGGGTTTCACACTCTTTGTACTATCGCCATTGGATTTCAGGGCCATTCTGGTTTCTAGTGATGAGAGAAGAGAGAGAGGGGCAGGGGAGAAATTCGAGCTCGGTTGATTTTGTAGATCTGAATCCAGATGTGAGACACCTTTGATGGCACGGAATGTTTTTCTTGTGTCCAGACAGAGGATGACGGAAGGATAACCATGAAGAAGAGCCAAATGCTACAGATGACTAGGCAGAGAAAATGTTCATTGTTGCTAGGAAACCAGGCCGGTTGTCAGCTCAGGAATGAGAGCATGTCGGATGGAGGGCACTGGGCTGGAATTCGTGTTTGACATAAACCACTGAATCACACGTGCCAGTGAGACTGAGTCAGCATCAGCCTGTGCTGGAAGCACTTGGGAAAGTTCCTCTGCCTCTTTCTTTCCCCTCCCACTTAAAGTTTTCATTATTTTTGAGATATAAAATCAAAACAAAGCATTCCATGGTGAAAGCAGACCACTGAGGGATATTTACTGACTACTTAAGATACGTGATATTGTGTTTTAAGCCACTGTGCAGAATGAAAAAATTCACCCCACAGCAGTAAGCACAGAGGAATTTTAGCTTGGCTGCCTTAAAAGTTCCTCTGAAGTTGTAGATATTATTGATCAAGTGAATCATCGGGTCTGAGTTGGCGTGCAGGCCCTTTGTGTTGTTTCTGAAGGAAGACAGTGTGGACTGCGGGAGTCCTTACCTGGACTCAGGAGAGCTCAGAACTGACCTCTGACTTCCCACTAGACAGCCTTGTACAGGTCATCTTTCTCTGAGAGTTTCTATTTTCTCTTGTGAAAGAGGCCAAATTTATGGATTACAGTTCCACAGACAGGACTCTGATCAGCTTATATTGCTTCTGAAGCACTTGGATGGCCAAGTCATGCAGTAGCCCCTGGGCTGGAAAATGTATGGGTGAGGAAGTAAGCGCTGTCACTTTGCTGGAGCCATGATGATAGCTGTGTTGTCTTTGCATAACTGGGGTCACAGTTCACTTATTGAAGAAATGCCCAACATTCCATTCCCTAAAGCCAAAAAAAAAGCTATAAGTTATGTTGTAACTTTTGGTTGTTTATGTTAAAGTACTCATTCTTGTTCTTGTCAAAATTCCAGCGAGAAGGGAGTGCTTGGCTCTCCAAACTTACAGTGTGCTCCTGCCAAAGCCCATGAATGTCTAAAAAATTAAGGACTCTTGTCTTTAATTGTTTCAGTGTGTAAGTTTATCTATCTATATGCAGTATGTATAATGATATATATATGTACATATATATTCATAGCTTAGAAGATCTGGAAACAATCACTGCTGACATTAAGGGTGGAGTCCAGCAATAACCCCACAGATACCAAAGATATATAAACTGAAGATATGAAATAAGGCATAGTCAATTCATAGCTAATATCTTTCCGAGCAACAGTGTGTGTTACCATAAGCAGTACAAGACAACTGTGATCAAATTTTCCTCGAGCCTTCTCCACGAAAGGTAGTTGATACATGTGCAGAAGATATGCTTATTTTGGGGAAGTTTTCCTATGAATCATACTAAAATGCAGATCCAAGCTTGTGGTCCATCCACAATATGATCTGTGATGGTTTTTATGTAGAACGCAGGGTCTGACTGCCTCACTGTGGAAGTCAAAGTCAGGCTTCCCATATCTGATCTTGCCTGTCTTGCCTCCCACTAATGTTTAGTTCCTCATTCCTAAGTACTCAACAAATCTCTCTCCTTCTCTGATCCTTGCTATTTCCCTCCCTTCATCTCCGTATGCCCGAATGCTACCCATTTTTCAGAGCCTCCCTTTGATGCTGTATTACGGGGAAAGTTTTCTAATTTCTGTAGTTTCTCAGAAACCTCGCGGTTTTCACATGTGCCCAGATGTCTTGTGTACTTGCTCCTCTTTGCCTTGTGTGACAGTCACTTGTTCTAGTCGTCTGCTTTGCCTCTGCATTGCAGCGGCGTCCTGCTCATTAGATGCTGAGAGGTGAGAGGGATGGGTGTGACTGAGGGAGACACTTGGTCTTTGTTCATGGTTCTTACCCAGCTTGGGCTCGGAGCAGCGCTCTGCACGTCTGGAGGGTGGATCACAAAACCAAGGGGAGAGATCTGAAGACAGAGGAATTATATATAAGGCAGTTGTCCAACAGATTTCATTCTCTGAGCATATGTTCCTGTCCCAGTGGAACTTTCTTCCTAGTCTTCATTTTGTGTTTATAATCAATTAAAAGGAAATAAGAAGATGTAGGAAGAAATGAAACCAACGCCATGGAACAAATGGTCGAAAATCAGAAGAGATTACCTGTGGCCTTGTAGGCTGTGCCCGTGTGTGTGCACTGCTGCTCTCTCTTGGTCCTTCCCTTAGTCGTTGTAACGTTATTGTGTTTTTCTTGTAACAAAACATAGGTACAACTTTTTAAAATATGGGAATTACATTGCTGTCTGAAAAATTGGGGAATCTCTTTTTCTTCATAGTAATGGTCTTAGTGTGAGATTAGAAATTTAAATCATAGTATCAGATCTAAAACCAGGATTATTAGGGTAAATGAGACCTTAAGATTCAGTGGTCCAGTTACATTTTGCTAATTGAAGAACTGAAACAGCTCATAATGAAATGATTTATTAGAGTCACATACCTTCTTAGGAAGAGTCAGTGTCTTCCCTGACTTGTACATTACTTGACCTGTCTTGGAGACATGGAAGAGTACTTCTTAATTTAATGCCAATGCATTTACTACATGATGTTTCATGCTAATCCTTCCTCAAAAATGTGAACTGCCCTCAGACAGACTTGGTTCTTACCAAGCCTCATTTATCTTATTTCTTTATTGAGACAAGGTATAGTCCAGGCTCTTGAACTCACTGTGTAGCCAAGGCTGGCCCTGAACACACGGCAATCCTCCTGCCTCAGACTCCCAAGGCCTGGGATTACAGATGTGCACCACCACGCCCAGCTCATGTGATGCTGGAGAATCAAACCCAGGGCTTTGAGATTTCTAGGCAAGTACTTTAACCACTGAACTATTTCTCTTGCCCCTCGCTCCTTTTAATAGTACAGGCAAAGTACATACAGGTTCATACATGATTCACCCAATGGTGCTATTGGTAGCTCACATAGGTTATGGCTTTTCTACAAACAGAAGAATATCCTACTGGCATCTCCTCTGTCCGCACACACTGGGCATCCAGGCACCCCTGACCGTGGAGATGAGATGGGGCTACTACATAAGCTGTAGCCTTAGAAATGCTGGCCCTGCTGTTTGTCCTTGTCCTCCTTTCTTGACCGCAGTGTGTGGGTACACCACTGTCATCATCAGTCAGTTCCGCCCACCAGAGCCTCTGTGGTAGCCGCAGTTTCCGGGCAAAATGACATGCTGCAATCTAGGTTTTGGTGGCATGCCTGAAGCAGCTTAGCTTAGACTTGCTTGGAGGCTGAAAAGAGGCTGCTAGAGGTTTCTTGTGAGGAAGAGCAATTTATCAGAGTGGCGCAGGGAAGGAATGACATCCGAACACTGCCTACAAGAGGAAGTGTGTCGAGAGGCTGAAGTAAGGGACCGCTCGGGTTTCTTCCAGCTCTGCTGCATGACTCAGGAGGCACAGCCTGGGGTTACTTTTTAGCTAACTGAAGTGTGGCATGCAGAAAAGCACACAAGTGACAAATCCCAAAATGAGCCTCCACGTAATGAAGACTATTTCCTATCGCTTGTGATCCTTCCAAAGCGCCACCTGAGACCTATGTGTTCATTATAGACAGATTCTGATAGCAAGTGTGTTCCCTAAGTTGGTCCCAAGTTACTGTTTATACTAACTTGACAGACATCTTGCGATTTTGTTTTTGCTGCTGTCAAAATGTAGTTGAAAATATCACAGAAAGTAGTAACTCTGATGTGCAACTGTCTCAGCAATAACATAAAATAATATTTAATTTTTGTGGAACACTCTGTGTTCACTGTAGCTCATTTGAAAAACATGGAAAACCAAAGTAGAGTTAAGAATCTGAGACATCGATGTTCAGCATCACCACCTTTACCACGAGTCACATCTTGCATTTAGTCATTTCTTATATGGCATGTGTACATTTAAATAAAATTGGCATCATATTGTGTTTGCCTTTCTATAACTTTATTAATTAAATAAAGACATTTAAATTGGTAAGTGGCTGTTACATAACAAGTTTATGAACACACTGGCATCTACTTAACAAATACCTTCTTCAGCTATTTGTGGTTAGTCTCGTAGTTTTATAATTATGGCTTAATGATTGTTACTGTATTTAACTGCCAACTTCTTATCATTCCTAAATGTTTATTCCTTGAAGAAGGATTATGGGATCAACAATTATGCTCTCTTGAGAATGTTTAACACATCTGGTCAAATTCTTTTTCAGCATATTGGTACCCACAGGGAACTGCTAGGACCCCTGCCAGCTCCCTTAGTTATACTTCAAATAAAAGAAAATATTGATGTTGGGTAGACTAAAATTTATCTTGTATTGATATGCACTTTTATCATTGTGGAAAAATATTTTAAAAACTTTCATTGTTTGTACCTTTTTTCTGCATTATTGATTTAATTATTTTTCTTATTGCTGTGGCTAAATTTGCATAGAGATTTTCTAGCTCATCGTTGTTGTTGGAATTAGCACCCATACTCAGACGGGATATTAGAAGACTCACCCAAACCTAATAGGCATTAAACCCTAGATGCTAGCAGAGTGCAATCTATTTTTTATCACCGTCAGACCACACATTCTCATTTGCAATTTTTTGTCATTGATTTCAACATGTGTGTACCTAGAAAACCTGTGAATGGTATACTACTGAGGAGAGCAGTGGAATAGCCCAACAGTTCTTTCAGAGAGTTCACTTACATAATTTGAAACAAGTGTCATTATGATATTTTTATGATTTTTGTAAAATTGTATAATGGCTATCAACCAATATTTGCTCATTGATTAATGTAACTCAAGATTAGTATCAAAGTGACCTGGACTTAAATATCCCTAAAATGCATGCTGATTTAACTGATTTGCAAGAAAAGTATTACTGAATATTTTAAGGTTGCTTCAGTGTGTATTCCAGAGGACTGATTCCTTTTAGAGACTGGTACTGGAAAGTCTGTTTCTTGTGGCTTATAATAAGAGATTTCAAATTAACGTAAGCCCTTTGAAGAATATTTATTTCAGCATTTACCTGCTAAACATCTGAATGCCGAATGCCTATGAAAGAAACTACGATGCAGGGTTTGCTTAAGGCATTGGTTTCAGTGTAAATATGTCATTGTGAAATTTGCTGGTATTTATTGAGGAAATGAGACACTTTAGATTTGATGGTTCTCTTGGATGCAAATAGACGAATGTTTTAGAATGCAGAGGCTGAGCCAAGGTTGTCTAACTGAAGTTTCTCTAAGCAGTTATTTTCCTGATTTAAATTATTCTGCTGTGAAAGTATTTAAACTAGTTTGTGCATTCTACGTGTAACATGACCATGCGACTGTTTTCCGATCAGCTTGAAAATGAACATTTGTGACTCGATTAGCAGGAGTTAATGAAGGGAGAGTGAAACGTAAGCATGAAAATTGGAGCCCTAACAAAAGGCTTGAATTTGAGACAAATTTGAGGTAATGGAAATTCCCACTTCAGGCAGACAATGTGTTTTTACTGAAGAGAACTTTTATTTATTTATTTTTAAGACTGGCTGTTCACATGGATTGTCAGTCATAAGAGATTTTTTAACGCGAGGAGGGAAAATGAGTTTCAAGATTTTTTTTTTTTTTTCCAGTTTTTGTTCTGAAGCTTTTGCCTTGTTGTAGGGCCAGAGTCCATTCCCATCTTGGTCGGTTGTTTTTGACTTCAGCATGTGTGTGCCTGGAAAACATAGCACTGTTAGACTAAAGGTAGAGAAGAGGGGTAGGGGAGACAGCATGAATAACAGGGGCTCCTGGACATTCTAACAGGGGACATGTGCAGTGTCATGGCTGCAGAAATTCACTGGGAGTTCTTTGGACACGGTTACCCCAAGTGTAAGACAGGACAGAGAGCCTGTAGCTTCTGCGGCCCCATCTGCTTTTTTGCAAAGTGCTCCCACTTCCGAGACAGGCTAGATTCAGTGAGAACAAGCCCACCTCTCCTCCCTGGCTTCCCCAGCTCACCCCTTCAGCACCTGCTTCTCTTCCTGTCATTCCTGTCTTCGCCACCACCACCGTCATCGTCATCGTTACCATCATCCTAATCAGCATCATCAGTCTCTATGTGAGGTCCGTGTGATTCCGGCAATTTTGAGTTTCCGTGGTGCTATAATTTGTCCTCCAGCCTCTAAAGGATTAGCGCATTCCCGTATTCGTTCCTCCCCACCCCAGCGGTTTCTTATCTCCACTGGCAGTTGCCATCATTTGCCTTCACGCACCCACCTTTCTGCGAATATGCCACACTTGCTGTCGCTGCTTTATTACAGTTTTCAAAATGCTTCTGTCCTCTGTGTCCTCTCTCCTGTCTCCACCTCCCCTCCCATTTCCCCACAGCTTGTGCTAAGTGGATTTCCATCTGAACCACGGTGCTGAAATGTCACTCGTAAAATTTGCTCTTTGTGCGCACCTTGCTGGTGCCAGTGGTCACTTATTTGCTGCCGTGCTTCTGACGCTCAGCGGCATTTCTTTCTCATGACGTTACATCTTGGAGCGCTTCCTTCTTCAGAGCTCTTTGCTCCACCCTCGCTGGATTTCCTTCCATTGAACTGTTTTCTCCCTGTCTCCTGGTTGGCTCATCGTCTGCTGGAGCTCAGAGTGTCCTGCTTCAGACAATCCCATTCATGAGAGAAGTTGGTAGACTTTTAATGCAAAGAGTGGCAGAAGGGACTGGGAAAGGAAGGAGGTGAGCAGGCTGTGTATTTTACATAGAATTTTCTCTTTGGCTGGAGGTGAGGAAGATCAAGAGACGGTTCATTCATAAAAAAATATTTGCAATGTCTTACCAAATACATAATATGTCTTTTGACCTCAAGAAAAAATTTCCATGGACTATGAATCCTTTTTTTTTTTTCCCCCAAAGCCACAGAGACTGACTTGGTGATGGTAATTGAAACTGGAAATCTTTGATTAAAAACTACAGTCACAGAAGAAAAATAAGATATCACCATAAAGTCACTTGCTTTTAGGGGTATATTTCTTCTAGAGGCTATTTCAGGGTATGGATTAAAATATAATTTTTCCTTAATTACCTATTTACTGAGCTAGTAATATTTGAAAGATGTTGATAGTTGAGATTATCTTGATTAATACACCAGAAAATAGATATTTTCCGTGAAACTCTTTAAGGTGCCACCTAAGAAAGTAGTAACCTCATTCAGAAGAGGTTCCATGATTCCCCAGGATACTGCTGAGCAGAGGATGGTGTGTGAGAATTTAGTTTGTTACAATAGAAAATTAATCTTTTTTCTCCCGTTTCTTCCTTTGTACCTTTTTCATTCTTTCCTTCCCTTCCTGACTTTTTTCTCTTTCTCTTTCTGTTTCCCTTCCCTTCCTTTCTCTTCCGTTCCTTTCTCTTCCCTTTTCTTATTGTATTTGTAATCAACGCAGTTAGTAAAAATCTTAGAATTTTGCTTTGATTTAAATATGTTGTACACAAAATCATCTACATGGAGGAGAGATGAATATTATTGCTGCAGAAGAAATCATATCGCATTATGTAGATAGGCAAATGGCTGTCTCTTCATGGAATGAACTCAGTGACCTTTTGAAGTGATATACGTTCTCACTGAAGAAATTGGAAGTTTGACTTTCGCAAACTAGCCCTGTATATTCTTGTATCTTTTTCTAAAATTATACTGAAGTACTGGGCAAGCTGGAGTTTTTCAAAGAAAAGGGATCTGTTTCATAGTATTTTGTTTTTATCTTTGCTAACTCTTGAACAATGTTGATAGGTTACTGTGAGACTTAAACTCACAGTTTAGATTGAGGGGATTTTACTAAATCTGGTATTTGTTAAAACCCAACACATTATTTTTGTCATTGTTGTTGTTGTTTTGTTTTGTTTGTCATACTGGGGATGGAACCCAAGGCCTTTGAAATAGCCCAGGCTGGACGTGAATTTGCAGTCCTTTTGCCTTTGTTTCCCAAAGTACTAGAATTAAAGGCCTGTGCTACGGTCCTTGTTAAGTTCCAACTGTTTGTGGGAGAGAAATAGGGTGAGAAAGGTTTCTATCATCATCTGTAAGTGTCCAAGGGTTGAGGCCATCTCTTTGTCCAGACAAGTGATTGACCTACAGTGTCTCTAAGAGATGGGATCAGTAGTATGCTACATATTGCTACTGAGTGCCCACCCATGGAATAACATGACAGTATGTCCTCTTCTACTTCATTTATCATATTCGACACCATGCAACTTTTGGCTTTTTTTTTTTTTTTTCAAAGCCAAAATGGCCTGGAAAGGTAACAGGACATTCTTCCAGGACATTGAGGCAACCAAAACTGTGCAATTAAAGTCATCCATGAAGGAGGACTTCCAGAACTGCTTCAGAGAATGGCAAGAATATTTAGGTATGTGTGCTCAAATCAAGGAGTAGAATTTTGAAAAAGATTAATGGCCATGTATCTTTTAATGTAATAAATTTAAGAAAAGTGGACAGTCACCTTATTTCTTGATGGCACCTCAAATTAGATCTAGGATTTTGTTATTAAGCATATTCTAAAATTGTGTTAACTTTAAGGTCAATTTGCTGTTAAATGTGTGAATGATTTTTAATTCACATAAATGCCCTCAGTGTGACTCAGGATGGGAATAGAATGGAAGCCCCAAATTCCTCTCTTGCAAAGAACAAACAATTAGCTGTTCCCTATGATGCTTCTGTCTACATCTTCTTGTTAGTGCTTGTCTGGGGGTGCAGATTCTGAGGTGACAGTCTGGTCCCAGAGGTTGCTAATGGGAGCTGTGATGGTCACCATACTCTTTTTTTGAGCATTACTATTTAAATCTTTGACAAAAATGTACCTGGTGTTTAGTATCACATTAAACATGCAAAGAGAACTTTTCAAGATTAAGAATATAAACCAGAAATCTGGAAGCAATGACAGAAATGACTTTTTAAAATAACTCTTGTACCAAGAAGAAGTTGGTTGGTGTTGTTGTCCTATTTGCAAATTACCATTAATCCTATTCCTGTGGTAATAGCCAAATACATTGACCAGACCAAGAGTTTAGCAAAATTTATTTGTCTTAAGAACACTGGCCTTTGGTATCCTGGAGGTAGAGAGCTGCGCTCAGGCATGGGAGTGTTTAGTCCTGTCTCTTCATGTCAGATTGACTGTTTGCACTTTAAAAGTGTACATTTCAAGTTATCTGCAAACTGTCAATCACAGGCTAACTAGAAGCAACCTGTCCTGTACCAGCAGCAGCATTCCACCAAATGCCATGTTGTTTACAGAGGATGAAGCAGTTTATAAAGGTAGAAATCCTAACTTTAAAATTAAACATCACAGGAAACATTTGGGGAGAATGAAGTTTGTGCCAGAATACACCAGCTGGACAGAAGAATGCCTTGATGTAATCTCTTTAGTGAGAAGAAATCTTGATAACGGGAGCTCAGAACTGCACATAAACTAAACTTTTCAGTAGGATTTGTGCACCTGGTTTGCATCTGATGCTTGCCTCCACATGCACCCCACTTTAATATGATTCCCCGTTCTTGTTCCTGGCTCTTGCTTTCTTTCAGATTCTTTGGTGGTGTTTTATAAAGTTTGCAAATATAAGAGATTGTACAATGGAGGAAAAAACATCCACTGAAGCAAGGCATTTCTGTTACTCCCATTTTTACAGGTGATTAAACCTCCAGCATGAAGGGAGAAAGTAAATTGCCCAAGGTCCTATAGCTACTATATTTGAAAGCTCTCAGTCCCAACACAAGTTGTTTTGTTTTAAAAGTCTATCCGATTGAGGCACAATGGCATTTGCTTTTGTGTCATCACCTGAGAAGGCTGAAACAGGAGGATTGTGAGTATGATGCCAGCCTGGGTAACATTATGATCCTCTGTTTCTTAGAAACAAGATAACACAACAACAAACAGAAACAAAATGCAACACTCCCACATACTGACACCTTATTATGATTAAGTAATTATTCCCTGGACACCTCATAAACCCATGTCATGGAAGTGTAGGTGTCCTGTATTGCTCTATGTGGTAACGTAGGTGGCAATGACTTTTAGAAACTATTTATTTACTGTGAATTGTTAAATGGAGCTCTTCTATGCAAGTCATCTTGAGACTAGAGTTCAAGAAACTGTAGTTGTGCTGAGGATTGCCTCTGGAGGATCTGTGTCACACGTATCTGTTCATGTTGTAGAGCACAGAAATAGGATGTCTCAAAAGACAGGTGAACATTAGGAGCTGTGGGACTGAGAGGAAGGGCCTCGTGCTGAAACAAATAAGGCAGGACTCAATGCTGAAGCAAATAGGACAGGACTCAAGAGTAAAGTCTAAGTTTGAAGGAAGTGCAGCTCATGAACACGATTGTCCTAAGGTGGCTTGTGATGGGGAATGGGGTTGAACATTGGAGGCAGCTACGGGAGGATTTTAGAGCAAGGAGTGTATTTTTCTTTGTCATGTGTTAGGAATGGAAGCAAACTGAGACTGGTAAAGGAGATTGGAATATCAGAGAGGTCAGTGAGACAGAAAAATCTGACTTTCACTTATTGAGCGTCTGATGTATACTTGGCATGTCACATGCATTTTCTCTTATGATTTTAAGAACCACAAATAGTTACTTTGTTTTCCTTTCTATTGGTGAAAAAACTAGAGCCTAGACTGATAAAGGACTTTCTCAGCGTCAGTTAGTAAAGCACTATGTTGTAAGTGCTGGCTTGCCTGGAGCCTCCCCCTTGTTCTTCTATTCCATAATAATCACTATCTTCTGAAGGCCAGAAGGACCGTTAAAGATTTCTTAACAGAGAGAATACCTGATAGTTAACATCAGTTTGCTGGATATTTGGGAGGAAGGAATATCAGCGGGTTCTCCTGACTTAAGGGGGGCATTGTAGGGGACAGATAATTAAAGAAAGAAGTCTGCAGTACACGGTGGGATTAAACTCTTCAAGCATTGCTTAGATTATGCAGGATCATTGTAGAAGGCACTGATAAGCACAGGCTGAGTGACCTATTTCTGTTCCTCAATTTTGTGGTTGAATCCACATTCCCATCACCCTGCTGTGGAACTCTGTCACTCCTGAACTTTCCCTGAGCCGTTGACTCCCTTACATTTTCCTTTGAGGTTTTTACATTAAGAATATAGAAACATACTTCATGAAATCAGATTCACCCTTAATTTCTTGGCATCAGTCTTTCAATGGAATGTGCGTTCTTAGGGATGTCATTTCTTCCTCCATTGAGACTAGCATGCAGGAAATTCCCGAACAGAGCATATTACATAAATGCCCAGAGAAAAACTAGAGGAATGAATCTCAGAGAGTCGTGGGGGAAAGAAGAAGGGGGAGTAGGGGAGAAGGCATTTTAGTTTGGTTTTTAAGTTCAGCTCTGCCTCACATGGTTGACGTCCCAGGGTCAGAAACACAGGCCTTGGGTGTCCTAACAGCCCTGTGTTTGGGTCCTCTCCTCCCAAGAAATCTTGAATGGTCCTTTCTTTCCTTTAGAAGACAGTAGTTCTGATAGTATGAAAATAGCACGTGCTGTGACACACACAGACAGACCCCATTCAAACCCTGGGGTTTCATAATAAGTGATCAAAATAACAAACCAGTAGTCTTTCCTGCAGTTCCCTCTCACCCTGATCCTTTATTTCTAACGTGCTTGTAGATTTTGCTTTACAATACATTCTTTTTTTCTGAAATCTTCGAGAGCATAGGCCTACACTTATGATATATTGAAATAAAATAACACCAAATTACAATCTGCTGCAAACCCTTTGCTTTGTACCTTGGGAAGAGACATCAGCTGAGGCAGGACAGTGCAGAGCTTCAGTTAGGCTGTTGTGACTAAGATACAGTATGTCATCAAATTTCTTAAGTGTAGATGAACGATGACTTTATAGAAAGCACTGTCAACATTTTAAAAAGTGAATTGTTATTAAAGCAATTGCAAAGGAAATACTTTCATGAGTCGCCGTATAAAATATCCAGGAAATTTAGCTCTTAAGTCTGATTTAGCATTCATGATTGCTGTAATTCCCACAAAATTTATATGTGAACTTGCACAGATTTTGTGTTTACTTAGCATCATCAGAAAAGTGGCAACACTGGCTTCTGAATGAGTTGCAAGTGAAATGTGTGCTTCCTCACACCTCTCAAGCCTAATTTCAAAGCAGATTCCTGGGAGTTGCTGGGGACTGCATTACCAGTACCAGTTACTGTGTTTTTCTATGGTCCTGTCTTTCAGTCAACCTCCAGCTATGTTAGGAACCCCAAAGAGGAGAATTTCAATAAATATGGCACTTCCAAGGATGTTTCAGGAAAAAAAAAAATCTGAGTGTTTGTTGAAAATGCAGGTGCTTTTCAAACATTGGATTAGTCATAAGCAAAATACTCCCCCAAATTTGTAATTTTTGTGGCTTAGATAAAATAATTTTTAAGAAGAAAGTTATCGATATTGGCCATAACTCTATCTTAACCATTCATGAGTCCTTTCAATTTGATCCTCCTGATCTCGCTTACTAAGATTAAACAAAAAATTCTAAAATTGAAATCATACCTGTTAGAGTTTTCCAGTGTAATTTTTATATAATTCTGAAAATGCCCTTTGACCTTGAAAAATCTCAGATTGTGAGCAGGAATCCTTACTCCCACAGTGTGGAAAGTAGCTTGAAGATGTGTGAACAAAAGAGTATTGTGAACAAAAAGAACATCATTAGGGCTCTTGCAGAGTGTGGGGAAAAAAGGCCATGGTATCTTTTATGTGGTCCCTTCGATGGGCTCATTTTGAGTTTTCTATCCTAAATATGCTACCAGAATTATAGTGGAAAATGATGGCAGTGGATGCTAGAAGTAAGGGGAGTGATGCCGGAAGAGCGAGAGAGCAGGCAAGAAAAAAATGTAATGGCAAAGAGGAAAATGCCACTTTTTTCCAATTCCAGCAGTTCATAGCTTTCTCCTTTTCTTGAACATTTCTTCTTTGCATATGACATTATGACTGGAGACACAGGGAAGGACAGCTACTCTGTGACTAAAACCAGTGACCATTCCAATTTTCCACTCTCCTGGGTAGGATGACGGTTGCCTGATGCAATCCCGTTGGGAGTTTCTTACTCATGGCCTGTTTCTGGGATGGGTTTGCCAAAACAGAGTGAGTACCTACCGCGTGTACTGTCTGTGTAAAGGTGGGCATAGATTGCACAGAGAAACCTGTGGTTCGGGGCCTCAACATCGGAAGGGGTAATAGCCGCGACGGGCAGAACAATAGGCCCTTAAAGCGTAGGTCAGAGATCGCAGAGACATGCCACAGGGACACAGAAGTAGAGGGCAGGAAGCTGCCGCAGCCTTTCCAGTTGCCACAAAGCAGGCACTGTTTGACCCTGCATCCACTCTGTGACTCAGCCCTTGCTTGGGAGAAGGCCTAGGTAGCAGGAAGCAATCCCGATGGGTAGATATCAAAGCAGAACCTCCATACCCTGAGTGTCCATGAGAGCCAGCCAGTTGCCCTTGTTTTCCAATCCATTAAGCTAAAAAGACATCTGGGAAAGAGGAACGCCAGGACGTGTCACCATCAACACTCTCCGGCAAAAGTCAGTTTTCTTTCTCAACTAAATCTGGTCTCTGTTAGTGAGTGAATTTCCTTTGGTTGTATGTCTTCTCTGCTGTTTTCCCAGCATCCTTTTATTGTCGGGGACGGAACACTGTGACCTTTTGCACAGGGTTACAATAACAGCAGTAGCTCAAGTGAAGGTTGCTTTCTACTGACTCTTTCTGTCCTCCCTACACTGGAACTTGTCCCCTGCCTCAGCAAAGCAGGGGGCCCCTCTCCCCAGAGTCCAGGACATTGTTGAACCTGTCAAGGCAATGAAGTCTCTTCTCCCTTGTTAAGTTGATATAACCCTTTCACCTTTCCATCACCTGTCATGCAGTCTTTGCCTCTCACTCCCTCTCTGTTAGCCAAGTTGTTTTCAGCATTCCTGAAGCCATTTCCTCCCCCATTCCATTTTAGAACTTTGACCGCTGTTCGAAATTCCTAGTCAAGCCCTTGTAGATGCCTGTATCTTTGAAGGGTGGGGAGGCTAATAGTACCTACATTCTCCACTGTGAGGATAATAGATCCATCATGAGAAGTTTGATAAGCACTCCTGTCTGTACCTGGAAGGATATAGCTTATCACTATCTTCTTGGAAAAAAAAAAAAAAAAAAGATTCCTTCAACAAGCCAACTAACAGGCATGGATTAAAGTTTTCTAGGAATAAAGTATTTTGCTGGTTCTTTAAGAGTAACTGTAGAAGAATAGTCACTCTCTTAACTTAGATTCCTTCAGAAATGACTAAAGTAATACTGGGGATTTCCATTATCTGCAGTCTACTTTTAGAGGAGGATTAGGTCAAGACAGGACCTTTCATGCTACTTTTGGTCTGCCTCGGCTGTTTCTCTGTAATACTCCGTATCTCACAGCAGATCCAATGTGATTTTCTCAGTTACAATACTTAGGGTTGAAGGTAAACTATGCATTCCTGTTGGGAGTGACCGGAGAAGAGGGCAGGCCCAGAGAAGGCCACTCAGAGGCGTGTCCCTCACTGGGTTTCCTGGTACTTGCAAAGTAGATGATTAGGATTCTTTCCTCTTTCTTTTAATCCCCCGTTTTCATGAAAGAATGCTCTTAGCAGCCAAAGTGTGGATATTTACTGAAATTTAGATGAATTAAAGCTACCTAACATGAAGATCCCCCCACCCCCACCCCATACACACACACACCATCTCTGCTTAGTCTCTTTTCCCTCTTCTGGGGAGAAGGGTCCTGGGCAGCTTCTTTACTTTCTTTGAAAGAGAGACCACGCAGACCATCCTCAGAGCCCCACCTACAGGAAAGGTCTAGAGGACCAGATTTCTTTCAGATGAACCAGTGATACAGGATTCCTTTTCCAGGGAGCCAGAGGAAGGAACAGCCCAGCTGGATGGGTAGCCTTCAGAGATAACTTTCAGAGGAGACAAGGCAGTTCATTCTGTGACTGAGTAGAGATCAGAACCGATAGATTCAGCATTAACTTCCTAGCCTTGACGTCCTGTACGTCTCACTAATTACCTGCACAATTTTGATTTGATAAAATTTCTGTATTCAGGTGTGGCGCGTGAGGTTTGTACTTCTAATGAGTTCCCAGGCGATGCTTTTGCATCTAGCCTGAAGATCATGCTGGAGTAACAAGATTCTAAACTACTCTTCTTTTTTAAGGAAACAAGATGTTTAAAGTTAATCCTTCCAGAGTTGTAAAAGGCGATTTATGGGTAGTCCAAATGGCCTCCTGTAAATTCCACCTTGTTCTGGCCCTCTCCCCTTTCCCTCCTCTCCTGTCTGCAGGGTTGGCAACAGCTTCAGCTATAATTGAAACTAAGTTACCCTGGGATGAGGTCATGTTTTCCAAAAACGTGTTCCTTGTCTGTGGTGGAGGGAGGCTGTGTGAACAGTTGAGGCCTGGGAAGGGTGTCTTTCTTAAGATATTGGAGTCTGGGCAGTGCCTCAATTGGAGAACATTCTTCAGGCACAAGGATGGGAGGCTCCGGCAGCTGTTTGTGCTTTTCTTGTCCAGCCTGCAAACTTACAGGCATAGGCTCTGTGTCTGTGTGTCCCAGGCCTCCCGGTGCATGGCCAGTAGGACTTGGAAGGTTAGTCACAGTGTAAGGCTGTTGAAGGGTTAGATTAACCAGATGATCTTCCATGGCATTGGCTTTTCAGAGAGTCTCAATATCAAATATGCTGAGTGAAATGGAAATGGTCCAGGCTTCCCAAAAATGTATTTAAAAGAATCTACTAAAAAAACCCCTGCTTTAAAATTACATTTTCTTTTTCCATAGACAGTTTCTTGCACTCCAGCTGTGTAGATGTGTGTTGAATACTTGAGGATATAGTGGTGAACTGTAAGGGAGGTAGTAGCTACGTTCACAGGAATGCCTATGGTCCAGATTAAGGAGGACAGCCACCTTACAAGTTGTTTTAGTCTGCTCAGGCTGCCATTAGAAAATACCACAACTGGGTGACTTAAACAATAGGTATTGGTTTTCTTTTGTTATGGTAGATGAAAGTCTAAGGTCACTTCCTGGCTGATTAATTTCTGAAGGGCACTCTCTTCTAGGTTTGTAAATAACTACCTTCTCTTAATGTCCTTACATGGCCTTACCTGAGTGTGTGTGTGTGTGTGTGTGTGTGTGTGTGTGTGTGTGTGTGTGTAGGGGGGAGAGAGAACTGAAATGCTATTTATCGCTTCATGTAAGGTTACTAATCCTAGAAATCTATGCTAAATACCTCACTTAAGCACAATCACTTCCTTAGAGGTTCTGTCTCCAAATACAGCCATCCTGGAATTAGGGCTTCATATCAGGGTTTTTTTTTTTTTGGGGGGGGGACCACAAATATTCAGTCCATATCACCAGTGAACACACAAATAAAACCTAATTATGAAGCATGATATATACCAGGAAAGAGAAAGGCGGATGCTTCTTTTAAAGGTATATTCCGCTCCACTGCTTTTGTTATCCACTAAAAATATACATCACAAGAGCCAGGAGAATACAACTGAGAATTATATTCCGCTCGTTCTTGGAACGCTAGTTTATTCATACTTACCTCACCACCCACACAATAATCTTTGACTTCCTTAAAGAGAATATGATCGTTTGGTAAAATATAACTGTGACCATAGCCTGACTCTTGAAATGTAATTACTAGATGTCTTGCATGTCTGAGTTCTAGACCTTTTGGTATCCAGTGAAACTAGAGAGAGGGGAAAAATAGCACACTGTTGTAGCTGGCTAGAGTTCTCTTTCCAGAATGCCCTGAACATTTTGCTTGTCTTGTAAAGGTTTTTGTGACAATGAATCAAAAACTTTTTTTAAGTGTGGTTGTTTTTTCTTTAATTAAAAAAAAAATTGCCTGAGGCAAAGAATGCACTAATGTGAATTTGATTTTTTCAAAGTGATTTTTGTAAACTGAGTATAGTGCGATCACAGTTTTACACTCTTTGGTGAAAGGAAATCAACTTGGAATATTTTCAGTATTTTTTATCCAAAACCAAACCAAACTCGGGGTAGTCAGAAAGGGACCCCTGAGCATGCAACTGTTTGTTATGTGCACAATGTTATTCCTTGATCTGAAATGCTCTATTAAGCTTGTTTATGAACATAAAAATCAGTTTCTTCATAATGAGATGCCGATGTTGCCCATCTTTCTGTTGGGAAAGGTTCCCCGATGGATTCATTCTTTCTCAGAGGACAAGGAAACCATACAGCCGTTCCAACTATGGGGGACAGGGGAAGCTACACAAAGTAGAAATTGACTTTTCCACTTATTGAGGAATGACTCTTGGAGGATTGCGTTCGCTTTGGGGATAACTTTTCATATATATATATATATATATATATATATATATATATATATATATATATATAAAGCAACTCAAAGTGGAGATCAACAAGGCTGGGGCATACAACTCCTTAATGTAAAGGAAAAAGGAATATTAAATTTGGCTCCTTTGGCTCCTCTCCATGATACTGGATGGAGAGAGACTGTGGAAGTACTTCGTGTGGGAGTGTCTTCATGTGCCTCCTGAATTGCAAATAGACTCCAGGAGTGCCTGTAAAGTTGGCTTAACAAATAAAAAAAATTCAGAGTCATTAACATACAATGAGGGAAAGATGTTTAAAGTGTGTAGGACTGTCCTGAGTTAAATGGGCTGATTGGGTAAGGTGGGGAGGGATGCCACCCTCTCTTTAGGGAGTCAATCGAAGCTCGATGTCTTAGCGAAGGGTATTATAAAGAGAATTCTGGTATCAACAGCTAAACCACAAGCCTCTTGGTATATCTTCGAGTATTGAGATAACAGGATCTTTTGCCCCTACCTCATTCCAAAGATGAGACAGATATGGATGTTCTTCTGATGTCAGGGCAGTGTGACCAAATCAAACTGTTCTCTATTAAAATTAATAAATGATTGGCTTTTAAGGATACTGTTATCATTTTTTTAAACAAACATAAGTTAGAAGAAAATATTTGAGAGCTACATTTCTGGAAAATGACACACATTCAGAATATTATAAGAAACTTAAAATATAATCTAGCTTAGAAGAGATCAGCTGATCAGCATTTGTCTTGGAAGAAAAGGAGGAAGGTAAAGTAAACAGTAACGTGTGGAAATTTTCAGGAGTAATGGATACATTCGTTATCCTGATTATGCCACGCACGCGTAAAGTCGTACATCAAAAATTCTGCTTGATATGTGCAGTTTGTCATCAATTAATGATTAGTAACACAGTTTATATGATATGTATACCCATATACATACACATATGTTCTTAGGCAATTTGATAACTTTTTTCTGTTCAGTTTGTGCTTGTTCGAATTGGAAGTGTAATATTACTTCGCGGAGAACACCATTTCTATGTATGGAGCTCAGTCTCAGTAGATGCTAGCTAACACTGTTGTGCTGTGGTCATAATTCACTTCTTTTAAGCCCTGTTTGTTTGTTTATTTTACTTTTGTTCTTGTTCTGTGTTTAGAGTGTCTGTTAGTAGAGAAGAGATTGTGCATACTCAAGAACTGCTGTCTAACTGTGTATTCTTTTGTGGTTGGCAGAAGGCCTGATACCTCTGGGAGTGTAGCTTAGAACAAACGAGTGAGGAAGCTCTCAGAAATGGCATCTCCAGGCCTGCGAGGGGAAGTCCCTGCGCTGAGGAACTTTCCATTGTCCCCCACAGCTGAAATGCTTCCCTCAGCATTTCTCTTTTGAAGACTCTTTCTTGGGGATCCTAACCCAGCTGCAAGAATTCACTGTGGGCTGAATCCTGGCAGATTAAATCGTAGAGAGGAAAAGTGATCTGAAAGTAATATTTGTTCTTACAAGGACAAACAAGTCTTGCAAGTTTCCATTCATTTTCTGTGTTCTGATTAAATTGTTGAGGATTTTCACAAATAAGTTACAAGGCACTTGGAGTTTCCAAAAGGCAGATAGAATTTCCTTTGCTTCTTTGAAGTTTTTAAAACAAAATGAAGTGTTACTCAGAAGAATCAGTTTTTAAAAATCTGATTATAAAACTACTAAACACCTAGTATTAATATCTGTTTTTTTTTTAACATAGGAGTCTAGTGGTACAAAAAATTGCGCTGTTTGATGAAAAAGTCATAAAATTTTGTCATGCTTATACCACTTCGTTTTTACAGAAAAAAAAATGCACAAAGGCATAGCTAGATATGCTGCGTACCAGCTGCCCACCATCATGACTGATGACGTGTTTTGCATTTACCTCTTGACTCTTCCGTCACACAAAGTTGCGTTCCAGGTATTATCAGCCTGTTTGCTTCAGATCTTAACCTGCGCTTGCACCCATGTCCATTCCCGTTCCTGCAGCATTTATGACATACCATGTCATGCGATGGTTCCGTTAATGCCCAAGTGACAAATAAGTAAGGATTGTATTTCGTAATGCAGTGAGATGCGGTTGCCGGAGTTTGCAGGTCCAGACATTGGTACGTACTAATATGTCTGCCAGGCCATTTGGCAGCACTTTTTATTGCATTTTGCCATTCTTGTTTTCTGATTCATATTATATGGATTTTAACCAACTCAAAGGATTCACCTGGTGTTAAATAATGACCGAGAATCACACTGGAGGCGGTCTCTAGTAGTAAGCCTCTGAGTAGTGCTCTCAGTTCTCTTGAAGTGATTACGTGTGTGTGAAAGTGAAATAACCTTAGACGAGAAAGTGAGTGGGAAATAGATTAATAATTTTAAACTCTGTGATAGAGAGGAAGTTAAATGTGAGCCTGTGTTTCCTTCATAGTCTTTAAAAAATAAACCCTCTCTACATATGCGTGTCTACCTACCTGTCTGTTCATCTGTATGTAACCGTGCTAATAAAATTGTAGAGAAATGCCTTTGCAATTAGAGTTTTTTTTTTCTTTTTAAATACAGACTCATTAAGTAGCCTAGGCTGACTTTAAACTCAGTATCCTCTTGCCTCGATATCTTGAGAGCTGGTGTTACAGGCCTGCAGCACCATGACCGTCATAGCTGTGATGCTCACTCAACTGCTCCAATAAACGAGTTGAAATCAGTGAAAAGACAGGCCACCAGACGCAAGCAAGCAGATGAGGGTCTCGATTGGCATTTGTCAGAGCATAACTCATTTTCTGTCTTCAATTTCGGGTGCCATGTCTTTTTATAAAAGACTGATGCCATTGTAGTTTGATACTTGACTTATTCATTTAGAAACTGCGTTGGAGTTAGGGTTGTTTATAAAAAACAGAATAGAAAATATATACATTAGATCAAGTAAGGGAATTTGTGAGGCTGGCTTAAAGAGTCAGATGTGGGGAATCCATAATCGCCATCCTTGAGATTAGAAGGGACAGTCCAAAATGGCCACCTGTAAGCCATAGAGCTGAAGAACCCCATAGCTGCTCAGACAAGAAGTTGGAAGTTGCAGAACAAAGGGACAAAGAATGCAACAGCATCTAAAGTTGGAAGCCACAGGACAAGAAATCAAAAATGCAGTTCAGTCGAAGATGGAAGGCCTGGAATCTCACCGTAGAATGGATGGTTAGAATTTGCACAAGAAATCAAGAAATCAATGTCTAGAGATGACAGTGAAGACTTTGTGGTTCTTTCAGAAGAAGAAATCTTTTCTTTCTTCCTTCTCTTTATATTCTGTGGAGGCTATAGTTCTATTGGTTGGTGCCACTCATGTCATATCCAGCGTAGATTTTTCAACCTCAGTTTGCTGGCCTAAATGACAGTCCTTCCCAGACACACCTGCAGATTTGTTCTGCCTGTTTCCTAACCCATTCAAGCAGTAGTAAGGGTCACGAGCTACATGAAAGATTTTATAAGAATATAGTTCTGCTTTCAGATATCTGAAAAGCTATCATAAGAAGAAAAAAGATTACATTTCTATTGATTTTTTCTTTTTGAAAGTGCAAAAGTAGGAGCAATACTGGAAGTTATAGGGAGATCTATATTGTTTTTATGTGTAAGGAAACTTTCACACATTTTAGGACAAAGTGCACTCTTTTCAGAAGTAGTGATTTTTCTTTCATCAAAGAAAATTTAGCCAGACTTTTCAAACCCCTTAGATTATTTCTCATTGCATGCTCTGCAAACCATTACCCTTGCAAGAGATTTTGCCAGATAGAATCAACTATCTTTGAGAGACATTATGAAGGTGTATTTTTTTCTTGAGTATTTGCAAAGGACACCAGTATGCTAGATTCTCAAAGTTCCACAGTAAAGAAATTCATTTAACTTTGTGTGACCCAACATTTCCCAAATCTCAAAAGTTTCCTACATATTGCAGCACAAATCTACTTCAGAACACACACTGGAGACAATACACTTAAAGGCAGTGGACTAAATGACTGTGGCCACCCTTAACATATGTGTAAACACATTCCCATATGCACACATATACATGTTTGCCTATGTAGCTCAGGGTGGGCATCCAGGCTTGTGTGTGTACAGCTGACAGCTCTGAACGTGCTTCCTAAAGGGGTTTGCAATTGATGGCAGGATGAGCATATAATCCTTTAAGAATCTTAAGTTCCTCAAAAACACCACAATTCTTAACTTTCCCTCAGAGAGGCATGAAAGCCAACTCTCTCCACCACACATCAGCAACCACTCATCAACAAGAGAATAAGGCTGTAGCCCGTAACTATTTCTTTTTCTTCTCTCTCTGTCCCTCCTCTAACAGGCAGGCAAACAGCCAATTTCTTGGAAGTGGTACAGGAGGGAAAGAGGGAATGTGGGCAAATGGAGCCTAATGCTTGAACCACATCTTAAACATCTGGTTTTATTTGTGTGTAAGCACCACGCAGAGAGCTTAATTAATGTGACTGAAAATAACCATGTGTGTATTGAAACATTAGGTCGTGCCTCCTATGTGTGTGTTTCTCCTTCGCGCACCCTTTATGAGGCTGCTTTCCTCACCATCCCTCTAGGATACCTTCAGAGATGGACTTCTGATTATGAAGTTTCCCTTTCTTTTGTCTCTTCCAACTTTCTGTTTTTCTTTTCCCGTAGTTTTCTATCTAGAGTACTACCACTTTGACAAGGATTAATATCTGAGCCGTGGACGTACATTTACTCAAGTCTTCTGTAATTTGAAGCCAGGAACTGTAGCAAATCCCAACACAGCTGTGACTGGCAGCTGCTTTCGTTTCTGAAATGCTACCTGCACGCACTTGCACAAACCTGCAAAGCTTTTTTCAACCCCCTTTCTTCTGGAAGTTTCTGAAGCTGGAAGGACATGTAGACTGACACTACGAGGAATTCTTTCTTGTCCTGCATAGGGCTTTCTTTGATTTCACTTGTGAACATGATGCTGACCTTGAAGAAGCATTCCTTCCAGGATAGGATATATTGCAGCTGGTCTCCAGCTGTCGTTCCTATAGTCTACCCAGGTGTTAGAAATCTTCCATTCTGGCTACCCTATCCAGCAGAATATATTAACTGTTAGATGTAAACATGGTGCACCTCAATATTGATAACCAAAGAGGCAGAAAGTGACTGCTTTGAAATAGACCAAAGGCGGTAAGTTTAATATTTATGGTGTTTGTTGTTTTTATTTTTTATGGGTTATACTGATTAGTGGGTTCCATCTGGGCAGCTTTCTGCATGTAAATAACACTTTGATTGTCCTCCCACACCTCCCCAACCCCATGCTCTTCCCTCCCCATTAGTTTCGCATTTGGGGGGCAATTCAGTGTATTTTGTATTTTGTTATCCGTGACAGTCTATCAGTAACCACCAGTGTGAGTAACAGTTCTAATAAAATGAAACACAAGTCTGCATAGTTCTTTTCAAGCCATTTTTATTGCTAGCAGAGGCGTTTACCAGTGCAATCTCCAAAATTACTGCGAGTTTTCATAAATAAGGAGAATAAATGGAGAGGATGTTGCTGATGGCTCTGCAACTCTTGTGGATCTCACTGTCCTGGAAGTAATTTTGAAGTACTTCCGGGAACTCAGTGTGACAACCGCTGCTCTGGAATATGAGAAACCAGAAGACCTGTCCACAATAGGAAGGATAGCATGGATTTTCTATGACAAAATGTAAGATAAATCTGGATTAACAATTTCCTCCCCCCCAAAAAAATACTTCTTAGTATGGAATGATATCACCAATTGTGCATTTTGCTTCTCTCTTTGTCAATGTACCCTAAAATCATTGAAATATAAGAATGTATTTTAAAACAAATTTATCTAATACTATGCCTCAGGAATATCCTGGACATTTGGAAACATTTTGATTCTGGATTCCATTCTCAAGGGCTCTGATTAGTAGGTCTTATGTTGGGCTCTGGCATCTGTGTACACATCACTTAAGTAGATTAACCAAACCTATTTGAGTAAGGGTTTTTTATTTTCTTCCTACCCACAAAAACACAGAATCTTGCAACCTTTAAATCTTAAATCCAAAACTAGTCTGTACTTATGTACAGCAAGATGATTCTGATGTTGAATGGTTAAAGAAGGACATTGTTCTCTCTCTTTTCCTTATCCTCTCTTTCTGTCTCTCTCACCAATTCATTCTTTCTGGGTTTTTTTTCCATTTTGCTTTCTTAAATAAGGTCTCACTAAGTTGCCCAATCTGGCCTTTAACCCATGAACTCCTGGCCTCCCAAGTAGCTATGATTAGAAGCATGTGCCACAGTGCCTGAATTCTTTTATTTTATACTTAATACCTAAGACTATTTTTCTTTCATATTTAATGTTATTCCAATACTAATACTCAATACCATTTGGTTGTCTTCCATAAAAGAAATACTTAAGAGATTATAAATAATAAGGCCAATTTTTACTCTCCAGAGGAAGATTTAGCTGTCTGATATAAATGCTGGCTATTTTAGATAACACTGCTTGATATGATTAACTGTGATTAAGAGTGTTATGTTTTGGATCTGCAGTGTCCCACCAAAACCTCCTGTATTCAGATGTGGTGGAATACCTATGGAATCATGTGCCGCCAAGAAATGGGGCCTGGTTGGAATGGGCGAAATACTGGGGATTGACCCAGAAGGGGCGGATCACTGGGAGAGGACGTGGGAGGGTAGCTCTGCCCTTCCTGTTTTACTTGGCATCCTGTCTGCCATGCCATGAAGAGGTTTTCTTGAAGTAGCCTCTCCCATGGGCTTCTACCATTGCTGGCTGCCCATGAAAGGTGTGTGAGACCTTCTGAAACTGTAGGCCAATAAATCTTTCCTCCTTTAGCTGTAGATATCAGGTATTTTGTCCCAGCAATGAGTAAGTAACTAAGACAGACGAATCAGTAAAAGGACTGATAGAATTGATAGTAAGAGTTGAATTCTTTCTTGAAGTATGAGTTGGTTTTTGTCCTGTGTTGAAGGGGTAGGAAGAGAAACGGTCTAGAACCAGAGGAAATGTAATTGGTATGGAATAGGAACTAGTGGCTTGAATGTGGCCATGACTAGACTTACATCGTTCCTTATGGAAAAGGCAGAGGAGGAGATCGCTAAAGGTAACTTCTAGTCAGGTTTGATTTTCTTGACTACCTCAGTGAAACATTTATTTCAAGGTGGTGGACCAATGGAGTCAGAGTATACTGAGAAGCAAGGAAAAAAGAAGGGATGTGGCCATGTCAGATATGACAGAAAAGTGTGTTGTATGCATGAGTCTGGGAACATGAACCAATTGGAATGAGGTTCCTTAATGGGCATTTAACTGGTGATTGTAGTATCTTGGGAATTTTGAAGATGCTGTGGTTCTGCGAAAGTATTAAGAGTCACACAGCTTATCCAGGTGGTTCAGTGGGTCTGAACAAGATTGGATAATGTAATTAGGACACAAATATTTGGCCACAAAGATGTTTTAACATCAGACACATACTTGTTTGAAAAGGATAGATGTTCTCATTGACTGTTCTGATTTTAAAAAATAACATTTAATTTTCTCAAGAGTAAAATGTATTCACTGCAAAAAATAAGAGTACAAAGATAGGCAAAAATAGGAAAGCACCAATTCTTAGCTAATCTCGATGCTCAGTGATAATCGTTTCCAGCATTATGGAGTATGTCATTCTAGTCTTTTTGCTTGCATAATTTTGCAATATTCCTTTCAAAGTTTTTGCAGCCCTTCTTTTCTCCTTCTGATACACCATAAAGTTTCTAGTATTCTGAAATCTTTTAGTATCACATTAATGAAAATAGATTAATAGGTTTCATAATATAAATTGCCTCATATTTTAAAATGTATGCCAATTTTGGACATTTGGCTTGTTTAGTCTTCTTTTTACTCAATAATGCATTTTATTGAGTAAATCTTTTTATAGCATTTTGTATTCAGATCCAATTTTTTTCAAGGTAAATTTCTAACTAGGACTTTATGGTGTTTAGACATTTTTTTCGATATTTCTTTTCACAAGGGCAAGCTGTCCTGCAGTAGTACTCAGGACTCTGGTGAGTCACTTATTGAAAATGGGTGGGCTTCCGAGGTCTGATTCTGTCTTCATCTTCATCTGCTGTTAACTCCCTTGGCTAGAATAATGCATTTTGGCAGCACTGAGCCAGAGTAGAAATTCTTCCTTTTTCTGTCTTTCATATAATTGAATACATATTGGATAGGTCACAGAAATGAAAGAATTGTGTTAATCTTCCCTGCTTTAGTTTTTGGTGCAGTGTATCTATAAGACAATGTTTTATAAGTTAAGTGTGATGTCTTGCACCAGAGTTTAATCAGACAAAATAGATGAGAAATTTGTTGGAAGGAAATGGGTTATGGGATTTTGTGAGCTGACTAAGTAAGCCTCAGATGCTTAAGGAAGGCCACTGGGTAAGGTAGCCTGGATCTCATGACCAGGAGCAGAAGCATCAGTATATAGAAGAGTTTTTTTTCCTGCGGGGAGAAGAAATCCTCTTCTAAATACCCTTCACTTTCACTTTTTCTCCTATGTCCTTCCAATAGGTTGAATTAGCTCCACCTAGATTGTCAAGATACTCACCCCGAGGTAAAAGTATCTCATTATAGATATTGGTAACATCTATAAAATAATTTCTCAGGGATACTTTGGTTACTGTGTAAGCGGGAACTATGGTCTGGTTAAAATGTGCTCATTGCCAAAAAATAAAAAAGCAAATAGATAAATAAAAGTAGTAAAACAACAATCCCTAGAGTTTCAAGGCTCAAGAGTAATCAAAACATTGCATGTATACCTTTCTAGCTTTTCTCATATATTTATAAATATTTGTCTCATTAGTAATACTATTTGTAGCCTACATACTACATCTCTGTATCTGTCTTTCTTTCTGTATCTTTTTCTCTCTCTGCCTCTCTTTCTGTCTCTCTCTCTCTCTCTCTCTCTCTCTCTCTCTCTCTCTCTCTTTCTTTCTCTTTCTTTTGTTATAATTACTACTGGGAAACCTGGGAAGCATTTTTAAAAGAGTGTTGGGGCAGGAAAAAAAAAAAACAATACACCAAATGCAGACTAAGGAGGAGAAAAAAATGAATTTTTCCAAGTATCATTCTTACAAAGAAAGCTCTGTTTTTCCTGGCTAAGGGAATTATGGGTAGGTATAAATACCTCAGCTCTCAGGAAGCTCAGTTCTACATCAAAACCCTAATGGCATTGATTTTCTCACAATTTAGAAATCAATTCAAGATCTTTACATTGCCCTGCGATGCCTTGAGTAGTCTGGATTCTGCCTGGTTATCAAACCTCCAGTCATTTTTCTCTCACCTGTAGAATCTTGGCCTATTTCTCCTTTCCTTAAAAATACCAAAGGGCTTCTTCTAAGAGCCACTGCTGTTTTTCTCTTTGCTTTGAGTTCCTTCCACCTGTCTTCTCTCTCCTGGGTTTTCTACTGAATTCCCAGCCTAAATGTGACCTCCTTAATGAGGTCTTCCTGGCCACACTACTTAAAGCAGTTTCTTCCTCCTGAAATTACTGTATTCCAAAGCCCAGTTAGAATTTTTACAGTGAAAGATATACCTGCAATAATTAATGATTTAACAGGTTTGTTAAATGTTGAGTATTTTCACCTCACAAACATACTTACATGCAGAGATCCTTTTGGGTTTTTTGTTTATTTTTTTTTAATTTTATTTATTTATTTATTTTTTTGAGACTGCGAGCAGGGATGCATCCCGATTTTTGCTTTGTTCTTCCTTCTAACATTACATGCTCTGGCTAGGTGTACTTTGTTTTAAGTAACCTTAAATGCTACTTTTGAAAGTTGCCGGCCTATACTCTATTGGTAAATGTGTTGCTTTTGTAGAATTTATCAAGTTCCCTAGTGAGGACTTTTATGCTCATCCCAAGTGGAATATACTATATCAGTGTCGTAGCCTTTCAGTGGAGCCAAAAGGGAGGCGAATGTCAGAACTGTAATTGTGTGCAGGACTCTCTGCAAGGAGGTGTGGCCGCCGTGAGGATCTTCGGAGCCAGGACAATGTGTCTTGGCTGCAAGTTTCTATTTCGTTCCTCCACACTGATTTTTCTGTACTGTAAAATTTCTCCTATTTGGCAGCTGGTTCAGCCCTAAACGAATGTCATGTGTTAAGATTATGGAGTGTGTGGAGAATGCAGTGAGCATCTGGGGACCGATTTCTACTCTAGCAACTGCTGAAAACCAAATAGATGGCGATTTCCAACTACTTGAAGGGTGGAGTTGGCACCTGTTTACTCTCTTATTGGTGCCTTTGTTTTATTCTCTCTTTGGAAACATTTATTTGATCTTGCATATGTTTTAACAGTTATGTCATTTGTAAAGTAAAAGTAACATGTAATGGTTTTTCTTTCATGTTATGTTTATTTACAAATTGTGTATGTTACTTAAGAAGTGCAGGAAAGACCTGTAAGTCCTGTTGTTGGGCTCATTTGATTCCTTTCTAAAATGTAGTCAAAACTCACTTCAAAACTTGTAGTTTAGTATTTTTTTTAAAAAGACTAATTTTAGGACAAGCCTGCTGGGAAATTGGCTATGAAAGGTTTCCTTGTTTTTTTTATTTTTTTTTGAGGAGTATCTCTTACTCCACTCTGATCAGTTATGTGAGATGTGTAAGAGTTGAAAATAATGTTTGCCTATGAGAATTTTATACTTTCAAAGTTTGGATAGGATAGTGAGCAGATATTTTATGAAAAAAGCATAACTCTGTTATCTCAATTACTTATATCACTCTATGTGGGAAGAACATAAACTTATATAGGTTATCAAGATATCACTAGGGCAGGTATGACATATACCTTCCCAGAATATGGGAACAAAAGCCTGCATTGTACGTTATTTATCACCTTCTACTGCAGTGATCACACCAGAATGTGCCGTAAAGTAGAAAGTAGAGATCAATGGTAATTGAACTCAGAAGAGATAACAGTGTTTTCCAAGAAACACGTATAATAATACTTATTACTGTTCTTCTGCAGATGTGAGTATTCTCGTTCCAGATGAGGAATGTTTCCCCAAATGACCTTTGCTTCTATAAGTCGCTCTTCCAAGAGAATGATTTTGATTCATGTCTTGATGCATTGAGACCTACTTTGTAACAATTCAGGGAGGAGATCTTGTTTCGTGGAAAATGTTATAGGACCTGTGCAAAGACTGCCAAATGCTTTTTTATGTATATGAACTTTTTAATATTTAAGTGATTGGTCTTGATATCTAGCCAGTGCATTTACAAAAGGAAGAGCGATCTTCTGTAGCTGAAGGTGGTTTAGTACTTGTAAACCCTGAAGAGTGAATGAGAGCAATTTTGCAATTTTGCTGCATGGTATCTATCCCAGATTTGTGGTCACCCATGCACTGAACAAAAAGATGAGTCAAATAACGACTCTCCAAGTGCTCAGATGCCCTTAGATGGTATCCTGAATTGTGCGATCAGTGGTATGTCCTGGTTCTACACTGTACACTAAACATGTTGCAAGAGCTGTCCATCAGAAAAGGGGAATGAGTCCATTGAACTGTAACAATTGGGAAAGTCTAACCTGGGAGATATCCTGTGAATGTGGAAACTGTCATGGGGTTTTGGAAAGACCAAAGAAAGAACTAGGCATGACAGCACACACCTGTAATCCCAGCACTTGGGAGGCTGAGGCAGGAGGATTATCACCAGGTCAAGGCCAATCTAGGCTACACAGTTACTTTAGGACTGGTCTGGACTACAGATCAAGATGACGGAGAGAGAGAGAGAAATAATTGAAGACATCAGAAGTAGCCCAAGTAGCCCACAGTACAAAGGAGTCAAATGAAATAGATGGTGAATTTCTCATCCCTGAAAGATTGCTTGCAGAGAGTCTGGATCGCCTGGGAGCATTGCACCTGCAAACACATATGAAGGACCTGCCTAAATTATAAAGCCACAGATTTGTAAAACTATGTTATGCCTCCCATAGGCATTGCTAGTTTCTTAGAATTTGCTAAATGTAGCATGTTATCTTACAAACTAGGAACTGGACTTGAGAGCAAGATCCCGTCTCAAAAAAAAAAAAAAAAAAAAAGAATTTGCTGACTTGGCAATGAAATGAGCTTTCATCCTTCCTCTTCCTGCAGTTGCTGGGGAGCCAGAGGAAGTGTTGTGTCCTGCAGAATGACCATCACTTTCCTGAGGTTTCAGTTATGGTTCTGACAGTGAACTTCAAAACCCCAAACCATCTGTTTTCACCCCATTCATCCTAGACTTCCATTGTCCCGAGGAGAAATGTGCCCTGTGTGTTGCCGTTCAGATCAGAGTCGACATTGGTCTATAACTCCTCTATCTGGCTTCAGGAAACACATGGAGATCTGGAGAGCATGTGGGTTTAGGGCCTGTCGTCCTTTTACATAGCAGTGATTACAGAGAGGTCATATGGTAAGTAATGGGAAATGTGGAAAATGTAGAGGCATCTCCCCCCTGCCCCATACACACACTTGCTTTATTTTATAATAGTGTTGCAGATGTGATTTTCCTACGGTTTCATCGCTTAGATTGCCATGCAATTGTCTATACTAACTCTGTCTGAACTCTTTAGCGTATAAGACCTGTATGTTACATGTGTCTCCTCCTGGAGGATGTTTTTAAATGAACAGACCCATATGCCTTCCTTTTCAGCATTAAAATTGATTAACCTGCTCTCTTCCTCTGGCTGCCTTCAAAGGGCCCTTTTATGAGGAAGACATAAGCATAGGTTCTCACCAGTTTGTTTTTTTTTTTCCAAAATATAGAGCTCTGGGTACACATTTTCACTGTCTTCTCCTGTCTCTCATTTCTAAGACTAGTGAGAAGGATGCAGTCCCACTTACCCTGTAAAGGGAACGGTAACCATGCAAGTGTCCAATCGGATCGTTTCTTTGAATTCAGACCAAAATTATTGGTGGAGGGATTCAAAGCGATTCAAAATATTTTCTATATTTTTACTACATACTTACTATATTTATTCGTAGAATTGTTCTAAAAGAAGATGCAATAATAGTTTCAAATCTTCCATTAAAAAGCAGGGTCTCAATACTGCCCAATAGCTTTAGAGTTTGTATATGTATACTGTGCTCTACTTTACAATACTCTCACAATGTGACCAGAACATAAGTACATCCTCCGCAAGAGATGGTGAAGTTCTTACAGTGTCCTTACAAAGGACGCGTGGAGTGAATGAAACATTTTGACGTCATGCTATGTAGTTTGTAATGCTTTGTTTCTTCTGCTGTGCGCATTGCAATTTTGTGAAGTCTTGTCACAAACTTTGTGGACTAGAGCTGTTAAAACGCATCAATATTGCCAGGACCCCTAGCCTCCAACACAGGTAAGAACCTCAGATTCCTTTTCTTATCTGTTAAGTCAGTTGTTCACCAGGGATCCCAGTTCATAAGTGGATAAGTCTTCAAAATAATCATAATACCTTTCCTCTGCCTCTCATTGCACTCACCTACCTTTAAGTTCACGATAGCCAATTGGAGTGGTTAGCACTGCTGGCAGGCACACCGGCAGATGGTATTGCTGCAGGATTTACAGATATTTTGGAGAATGTGATTACACAAACATGCAATCCTAAATTGAAAAAGTTATATAATTGTTGTTTTTATTAATTCACTGCTTTCTTTTCTGTTCAGAAATGATAAAGATTTGCATTTCCCATGACCATGAATTTTTTAGTTCCCTTTACAGTTTTGCTTCCCGCTTAAAAATTAAATACTTTCCTTATGGACAGAACAAGAGTATCTCTATCCCAAAGACTGTATAATGCTGTATACTTAATTTCGATTTAAACAAGTTAACTAATAGTCAACAATGACCAGATGTTGAGCTATTGACCCTGAGTTTCTGGGACCTTTGAGGTTGAACAATAACTATTACTGCCTTTAAGAGTTTGCAGATCACATGGAAACTTTTAAAGAGGCTCTGACTGAAGTGCTAGTTTGCGTTCTGTAATTGCACTAAGCAGAAGCCAGCTGTGAGCCTCTCTGAGCTTTCTTACTGGACTGAGATTTTCAACATTTTCCTGAGCAGGCACTAAACTTTTCTTCCGTTCATTCCCACTCCCTTTATGAAAATTTACTCTCTGTAAGCTTAAAGAAAACAGGATATGAAAATCATAAAAGAGGAACTTGTGTTCAACACAGATTTTAGTGCTTACCTACAGGTCACACACTCCACCGTGTGTTACTTAATTATGACTCTTACGTACCCACTTTGTGGTAGGTGCTCATTAAATATTTGCGGAATGTGTTGCATGTTGATTAGCTCAGCTTTTGCATAGGGTACAACAGAGATATAACAACTCTATGTAAGTCTAGTGGCTTTCCACAGGCAATTGTGCATGTTGTTTTAAGTTAGGGCCACTTTATGTGAGGCGGAGCAACCAGAAAGGTATATAATTCAAGAGAGACCGTCACCACCCATAGACAAACTCCACTGAGTAGGTTGATGATTGTGCAGCCCAGAGCATTTACCTTTACGGGTGCTGAGTCTGAGGGTTTCTTTAGTGCATACATTTGGTGCCCTAGGTGGCCAGTCAAGTCAGATTCCTTGTCTTGTGAAGTACTGTGCCCTTGGGGCTTGACTCTGACAGAACATGCTGATTTTTTGTCATTCTGCAGTGGCGGATTTCACAACCACTTGCTAGCTTTCTCTGTAATAAGACTCAAGAAGCCTTCTGTGCTCATCAGGATTACAGACTCTGAGTAACACCATCATTTATGGATGCAATAAAATCTAGTTTAATGTCTGGTGATGCTCTGCAGATACCTCTATTCTAGATCCTTCAAATCTCTCTTGAAATCTGGTGCACTTCCTGAATACTCATGTTGTATTTTGTGGGCAAAACCAAAGAGAATACATCTCATTTTTGCCCTTACCAGCTTCATGATCAATAATAGGAAATCAGTTCAAATTTCTTTTATTGGTTCCTCCTTCCCATGACTTCCTAGGTCATGATGGAAGCTGTTCAAGGAATTTAGCGTACCCTTCATTATTTCAGAGTTATGTGTGTGTTTCTTTCACACTCCTTGGTAGCCTTTGAACTCCCAGAAGGCAAAAACTGTGTCCTCCACACCTTTATACTCATACTTCCTAATATGGTTCTTCATATATATATATATATATATATATATATATATATATATATATATATTCCTTGACATGTGTTATAAAAACTATTGAATGATCTGAGGGCTTGGCGCTGTAAGTACATTTTATTGAATAATTTGGTATCTCTGGGACATGATTCTTCATCTGTTATGGTGGATAATATACACTAGCACACGAGGTTATGATATCACACCTAGTTGAATTAAATTTTACACACTAAAAAGCACTGTCAATGTACAGTCATTCTTATTAAAATTGAATTCATATTTTTGTTTAGCTGAATTTCCAAATAACTCTGGTTAGTGAAACATTTGAGGGAGTCTGCGTGGGCTTATAGTTGGTGTCACACTCAAAGCCAGATATGTACTAAAATTCTTCTCCCTCATAATGTATGATTGTTAGAGAAAAAAAATAAAGAGCTCTGTCCAATGAAGCTAAAAAGTTCAGTTTATTCTTTAAAACTTTTGACCTCTGTCATGCCCATAAAGTGTGAATTATTTCAACATGTGGTTCCACTCAAGGTATGATAAATGCTATGCTGACCCTAGAAAGGAAACTATAAGGTATGTTTCTGGCTTGTCTTGAGGAAGAAATAAATAGCTTATGTGGAGGTTTCCATCTTTGGTTTCAGTGATTAACACATCCTAGAGGAATAGCTTTTTGTAAGTTAACCATGCCAATTTCTATTTCTGTTTTACTTCTCCAATTTTTGTGAACTGAAAAATTATCCTCTTTTATTTTAGGTGACTTTTCTTTGCACTCTTGTTTGTGTTTTCCCCTTTTGTTCATTCTGTAGTTCTTCATGTCTCAATTTTTTTTTTTTTATTTTTATCTAGGTGGTCTGCTGGGGCAACTGAGACAGTGTGGAGGTGTATCTAGTGTTTGTAGGTGAAGTGGGTACTCGGGAGATCAGGGGAAACCTCAGCTGTCCTGGTGTTGATGGGTCTGTGTGTCTTGTGTTGGTTGGTCACTGTCTCCAGGAAGCTTTGGGGCCAATCAGGTCTTTTTGTTTGTGAGGGACCTTGACTTGCTGTGTTGTTGGGCACAATGTGATAGAACTTTGTCCGAGTTTGAGTAAGAATACAGCTGCTAGCTTACACTCATTTTATCCTGGATTTTGTTGTCTAACAATGCTAGCTTTTAATTCAGTTTTATTTTTCTTATCTGCCACCTTTTATCACCAGTGTGAACTAGCCTTTGATAGATTTTTGGAGGTCTTTGAGATCAGAGAAGAAGGGAAACTTAACACAGATTGGCAAATGGCTTTCCAATGAAAATAAATGTCAGCAATGATCTCTTGGTAATATTATTTGAACTTAAAAATTAATATCTACTCTGAAAATAATTGTCCTTTTTTCTAAATATCATGATTTTCTTTAACAAATAATAGTGTCTGTAATATCTGATGTCAAAGGTGATGCCAAAAATACGTACAATAACCATAGTTAAATTTCTTAAAACTCATTTCTTCAAAATGAGATGCCATATAATCAACATTTGTATTTCAATTTGTAAATATTTATCAGCAACTTAAAACAATTTTTAAAAGCATGCTTGAATTGGAGGAGTAGTACAGAGGTAGAGTATGCACTTAGCGTGCATGAGAGTCAGCCAATGATCAATGCCTGTCCTTCATCGTTGCCCAGGGTGGGTGATTACGTGTCAGCAACAGAGCGAAGGATAACCCTGGCATGTCTTAGAGTGTACAGAGGGAAGTCAGAGATTCGAGTTATTTTTTCTATGAATTAAAGCAAGACTTAGCTTGAGTGAGGTTGAGGATGATGCAGAAAGACAGAGGAGCAGTGTGATTATAAATTAGATGATCAATTGAATTTTTTGACTTGCAATTAAAAGTTTAAACTAAGCCATAATCTTAATGCTTATTTTTTTTTTAAAAAGATGATCTCAGGACTCTCAGAGGCTGAGGCAGGAGGATGGCAAATTTGAGCTTAACCCAGCAACTTGGTGAGACTATCTCAGAATCAAAACTAAAAATAGGCTGCGGATTTAACTCAATATGAAGGCCTCGGACTCAGTCCCCAGTGCTATTACTGAATAGAATCTCTAAAGACTCTATTATGCACAAAACAATTATATCTTCGAGGTTTAGCTTATCAATTCTACATGATATACCAATTTATTAATTTTGAAGGAATAATCATTTCAACATAATTCCATAAAGCAAAATAATCTAGTCATTTCCCTGGACTTCATTGTGATAAGATTTTACTCCTATGTTATTTATTCAGATGTATTAATCAGTATATATATATGCGTTTATTATTTGCTTGGAGACTTTAGAAAAATGTATGATATACTACTTGTTAAGAACTCTTCAAATAATTAAATAAGAAAGCTAGAAAGTGTAATAAAAAGAGCCACGTATTTAAAAAAAGGCAGAAATCATTATTTAAAAGAACAATGGAGGTGGGATGGCGGTGCTATAGGGGAGTGGAGCTTTCAGAAGAAAATTTTATCCTGAATGTGGAAAAGTGGGAACCCAGCTGTTATGGGTGGAGTGGAGTCAGCGCTGTGCTAGGGAAGAAAGTAATTGTTATGAAATGCGCATCTCGTTAGTAAACACTTTCCAGAGAGTCCTTTGCAGTGTGTATTTTATGCGAGCTAAGCTGCTTAACAGTTGGTCCCATAACCATCAGTGGCACTTGTTCCCACTCAAAATCTCACTGCTAATTACTGGCTCATGTTAAAAGGAAAACTCTGGTAAGACGTCCCAGTATGAGAACTGGGTGTGGTTCACATTTGAGCTCCTTCAAACTGCACAGATGGTACTTGGTTTTTAGTGGAAAAAGCTTTCAGTTATAGAAAACACCTGACTGGCCTTGGGTGCAGTTTAAGGTAACAGGCGTGATAACTGTATCAGG
>PVKB01002560.1:67829-270827 GCA_004027205.1 Ctenodactylus gundi
TCTCTCTCTCTCTCTCTCTCTCTCTCTCTCTCTCTCTCTCTCTCTCTCTCTCTCTCTCTCCCATATGCCGAATACTGGGGCATGGAATTCTGAAGTATTGTACCAAAAACCTATTTTCCGCTTACTTATAGAGATGAGTGTGAAAGAAAGAGAAAGAGAATTATTATCATTACTGATGGTGGATTAAAAGAGAATGACCAGCTGGGCCTTGTGGCACAGTGTTATAATCTCAGCACTGTAAGGGCAGGAGGATTGAAAGTTCCAGGACAGCCAGTGCAATTTAGGGAGACCATATCTCAACATAAAATATATGTAACAAAAAAGGGTGGTGATGATGATATGGCTTAGGGCAAGACCATGAATTCAATCCTCAGTACCAAAAACAAAGGAAGAAACTAACAAATAAACACACACATAAATAAAAGGGAATAACAATGAGGATGTCCTGAGATACTGAGTGAAGCCTTCAAAACAAAGAAAATGCTCATTTAGAATCCAAGCAACTTAATCTTTAACAGTTTTGAAAATCTCTTTATATCTTTAATAGACTAATTCTTATGAAAGTTTCATAGGCTTTTCTGATGGCTGGTTCAGCTGCTAAAGGCAACGAGCTAGCGGGATGGTAAGTCTTCTCCCATGCATTTGATATATCTTACAACAAAAACATTAGAATATTTTCTCTAGAATTGGGCAACACATAATGGGGGATCCAAAGTTCAAGTGCTCATCCTCTGAAACAAACCATTTGTTTGATCAGCTCTTCCTAATTGTTGAAGGAGTTACTTAAAAACAAAGAAAAAGTAACCATTTGTCCAGATGCTTTCTCTTAAAAGTTACTTTTTAAAAATTTCCAAGCATTTAATTTTACTTTTGCTGTATAGATTTCAGCTCCTGCATAGTCATGTCGTAGACACACCAAAATTAAGAGCCAGAGCTGTTCCATCCCTTCTGAACATCGTCTTTTGGTCCCCTTAAAATCTATTATTCTCTCTCCTTCACTCCTGACAACGACTGGTCTGTTCTTTGTAAAGTTTCGACTGTGCAGAGAGTCAACAAATGGATTCAAACAGCATAATATTCTTTTCAAATATTTTTCTATGGGTGATTATAGTCATATGGAAAATGTGCCAGTGTTTCTCTGATTTTTTTTTTCATTTATATCTGCAACTTTCTGATCTTGTAGATCGTTTGCATTCAGTTACATATTATTAGAGCCGATGTCCCAATTGTGAGCCAAATCACTGGCGAAATTCTTCCTCTTAAAGATTGTCCTTAATATGCCTACAAGGAGCACTGTCACCAACCACAGGAGTCCAGTGATTACCTTCCCTGGAATCTCTATCCCTATGTACTCTGACCTTCTGTTGGGTTTCTAATGCATTAGTATGGATACATGATTCAGTATTTTGGCCATCTTTTTATCCTTCTTGCTGAATATCATTTATAAAGCAAATTTTAGATACCTTTGCCCCCTATTGTCACTTACCTTCCCATGATAGGAAACTACACTAATTGTTTTTGGAACATGAGGCTCTTTTTGTATATTATTTCAGACAGTATTTTGTAAAATGAGATTAAAATTATAGAAAAGCCCATGTTAGGGAAATAAATGTACTTCCCAGAGCAAAACATTAGCTTCTGTGGTTTCCAAGGAAATCATTGTATGTCAATTTGTATTTATTGAGCATCTGCTTATGAGAACAAGACTATTGAAAAAGAGAGAGCTTTTGTACACTGGCAGTGTAGTACTTCTGGATAGGGAAAATGAACAATGTAATATTTTAGGAGAAATGGACCTTTACAGTTTGGTGTGAAAGAGTTTAAACCATAGGAAATTAAAAGACAAGAAAGTGAGGTGCAGGTACTTTGATCTGAGTCGTCTTTCTTTCTTGAGAATTTTAAAAGCCCAAAGTGTGGAATCATCGAATCATTCACATCCAAATAGCATAGACTAGGGAAGGCGTAACTTGCAAATACAAATGGAAATCTTACAACTTGAAAAAACTGAGCATTTCCTGAACAGGTAAAGCAATAGAAATGTTCCAAAAGAAGTGCTTAACTGTAGTGGAGAAAAGATCAAATATTTTCTCTTTGCCAATAGAAATGGCAAAATGATTTTGAACTAAGAGGTGATTTACTGTCAAGGAAAATGAAAGCAGTGTCAAGTTGATTGAGATACTTAATTTCTTTCACACAGTCCTCTGCGAGTCTTCCAATTTTTAAAATACTGAATTTCAGTTAAAAGCTTAGGTTCTGATTATTTTTTTTAAGTAAAGCAATATCACTACCGAATTAACTCATTAACAAACTGTCTAAATTTTTAGTTAATTGTACAAACTCTTTCAAAGACCTCAGATGCTGATCTTACAAAGTAGCTCCAAATGTGCCTCTTAACATGCTTATGGTTGCTGAGTAAGTGTCCAAAGTTTCCTCCTTGTGATGTGTTTGTGCCAGTCCCCGCGTCCTTGCCTTCCCTCCCTGACCCCTACTTTCTTCTTTTTCTTATGAACTTTAGCATCAAATTTTTACTGTGACTTTCTAGAGACTAAATCTCAGGGATTTATGGAGTAGAAATCTTCTCAGGTTGGTTTAGGGTGTGGAATTTAGAAAGTCCTCAAACTTTGAAGAATAACCGATTTCAGTGAATCGGATGTTTAAAGTGTCAGTGTTTCCATAGCACATCTACAACAATATAGCACCTGGAAGAATTTCTGTATGTTTGGTAATGAACAATGTGAGCCATGGCATATGACCATAATGTTTCTGGGATTGTGAACATAGTCAATAACTTCGAAGCGAATGTAGAAGAACAGCATCCTAACTACCTTGGACGGGTCTTTTCCAGGTATCAGCTGATGCTGGTGAAACAAGGGATTGTTTCCAGCCATGCTGGTATTCTCAGTATGTTATAGTAGTAGACCTAAGACTGTATAAACACATTTTGAATATTTTGAACAGCTGAAAACACAAAAAGTAAAAGGCACAAAGAAAGGAAAAACAAAGAAATATGGATAGCAGCTTGTCAGTGTATGATATTTTAGTTCTTGCCTGATCACATTAACTTCTGTTGAGATGCACGTAATATATAGTGATTGAATTTATAGACTTTCTTATAAGAAAAAGTAGATTATAAAAACTATTTCTCCAACATTAGATTTAAATTCTCTTAGATTTTTAATAACTGGAAATATCTTATGTTGGTTGGCTCAGTTAATTACATTCTCACAAAAGATTCCTTCCTTCATGAGCAAAAATGATGTTGTGGATGGAAGCTTTGGATGTTGTATTATAACTGATATGTTTACTTTAGTACTTCCTTTATTTTCAAATGCTTTTTCATGAATATTAGAAACTGAAAAAATAGATATTTCAATATTTCACAGCTTCTCCTTCATTCCTCTCTCTCTTTCTCTCTCTCTCTCTCTCTCTCTCTCTCTCTCTCTCTCACACACACACACACACACACAAACACACACACGTGGTATATGAGGCACATTATTGTGTTACACAGAGTTTCAGAAACCTTTCAGAAATCGGGCAAAGTGACATGTGTGCTTACCTCAGCTTCGACTTCCATAACAACAACACAAAGGTCAAAATGAAATTAACATTTATACCATACTATTAATTGCAATGTAGACTTTTTACTCCAATTTCACCAGTTTTCCATTACAGTCATTTTTCTGGTCCAGGGTCATCTATGAATCCACATTGTCTTTAATTCTTGAGTTCCCTTACTGTTCTCCAGTTTGTGACAGTTTCTAGATCTATACTCGTCTTCCATGACTTTGCCACTTTCCACGAGGGCTGGTCAGTTATTTTGAAACAATTAAAATTTGTGTTAAAAACCTTAGGTGACTTTTTTATCTTTACTACCAATCTGCACATGTTCTTTTGTGAACTGCATGATTGTATCTACCAGAATTTTGTGACTTTTCCTTAAATATTAGTAGAGATCTTTATCTCTTTTAGATATGAACATATATACATTTCTTTAAAATAATTTTCAGCATGATTATCCACTTGATATGCATAAGGGATGATTTTGGTTTTATTTTTCTCCAATTTATGTACATTTACGTTGAGGTTTTCTTTGTGTTGTTTTTACTTAAATGTGTGTGTATGTGTGTGTGTATACATATAAGTAGATGTATATTTTCCCCATTTTATTGATACGTGTAAGTGCAAAATATAAAGTTTACATTGATCTTGAGCATTTTGTGCACATACATATCGTAACAAAGTTACAAGACCTTCCCCTCTTTCCTTTTGGCTCCCCACCCCCCTCCCCCTGTTCCCATTATTTTCCATATTAAGATTTAATGTTGAATTGAATCAGTGTTCTCAGTTGCTGTGACAACTTCTTTTCACATCTTGCAACTTCTATTAAATCAGAACACATATACTGTCAGAAGTCAAATGCACAGTAGACAGTAAATATGATCCACCACCATTTGTGACTTTTAAAAGACAGTTGAGTATTTACTCAGATCAACACATTAAGACTTGGCAGTAGCTAAAGAGAATATGTACCTCTTGAACGTGACCTTGTGAGTCATTGATAGTTTCGGGTTTTCTGCTTCCCCATCAGGTTAGCTGCATGGAAGATTCCCTTGCCTTTTTCCCAAGCCTCTTCTTAGAGCTACTCCAGGCTGGGACACGTCATCCCTTTCCTTTCTGATATCAGTTTGAGCTTTAATTAAACATTTCGAGGAAACTAAGTGAAAACTTGAACAAAATTAAACTAATAAAATTATGATAGAATTATATACTTTGCCTTCCTTTTGAGAACCATAGACCTTTAATTCAGGCAGTATTCACTGAATGTCAGACTTTATGCAGGGAGCTACTACAAAGTTTGGTCTAGGGTTAGAAAGGCCCTTCATCTGAACTGAGGCTTGAGACAACATTGAGTGTGTCTCAGGTAAGAACTTAGAAGGCGAAGACCATCAAACCCTAAGCCTGTGTCCGCTGAGAAGAAGGAATTTCTGGCCACTGGAATTGGCTGGGGGAGCCTCTTCAGTCATGTAGTTTATTGTCTCTTCCAGTGATGACATTACACTTGATGGCAGTCGGCCAGCATAAGACTCGAGTGGGATATCGAACGAGTGCATTTCCTTTGAGGTATCATCGTGAATGGGATGGTAACATCACTGCAGTTGAAAATAGCTTTAGTATTCCCCTAGCTAAAGGTGGCGATTATTCCTCTAAGAACAGGGATAACGTTTGTTATGTGTCTTTTATTGGGCATGGGACTATAATATTTGGGTTCCATATTATCATGGAAATTGAGAATTTGTTGGGATGTGAAGAAGAATGGAGAAAAATCCAGAGAAGGGAATGGTGGATGGAAACTCCAACGTGTGAGTTCATGACTCAGCATTTACTCTTTACAGAATAGACTTAGAGATTTATTGTATCTTATTTTAATGAAAAGACACCAACTGTTGTTAGCCCTTGTCTGGGTCAATGAATGATCTTCTCTTTAACCTGATATTTCACTAGAAGGTAATAATTCCTCTGTGTCAATTCTTTTATTAAAAGAGTTTGCAGATCCCTTCCTTTCCTTATATTGAAATAGGTTGGACTCTTGTATATGATGTAAATGTAGGATTAGCTGGCCATGATACCATTTTCCGGTTGTTCTTAGGAGTATAACACAGATATCGTCCCTGGCTCCTGGAAGGTATTATTCGTTGGGCAGTAAGTTGTATGGATTTATTAATAATTTGCATCATAGCTTAAAATCCCAGACCTCAGAGGCAAACTGTTTGTGCTTCTCTGGCATTTACTACTCTATTAACTTGGCAAATTATCTTACTTGTCAGTCTCTTGGTTTGGTCATATGCAAATGAGAATAGCAATAGTTCCTACTTCATATAATTAGACCATGTGTTAAACAAGTTAGTGTTTCTAGTTACTTAAGACAGTGCTCGCCGTGTAAATTTAGAGACTAGGTCCGAGATAGTGTCCAACTCTGAGCTCACCTTTCATTTTTCCCTCTTTTTAAAAATTATAGTAAAAAACATAAAGTAAATGTTACATACATACATACATACATGCACACTCACACACACCGATAAACATATATGTTATATACAGCTAAAGATAGTATCAACTTATGAGGGTAAAAGAGAAAAAGGTCATAGTTGCACACTTCCTAAAACTTCACATAATGCATGGAATATTCATTGAACTCTGGTATATATTATGCACTTCATTGCTTGAAAAACCATGCCTAGATACTAGGACAGCTACTGCCTGTGTGATATAGTTTTACAAAGCACTTTCCATTTGTGCTTAAGCCTACGATGATATTATGAAGGAGACATTCTAAAATCCCAGGTGACAAGGCCAAGAGCCAGGAAGGCATTTGTGAAAGTTCATATGTGTCATTAAAAATTGAAACTAAGACTTTTTTACATTGTATGTGATAAAATAAAATGCTGCAAATTTTCCAACTTCACTAAGAAGAGCTCCCAAAAATAGAAGGGAACGGTCTTCCGGAGGGTAGGAAGGGGTGATTAAAGGAAACTTGAACAAAATGAAAAGAAGGTGATCAAATCTAAAAGTGCCTTCACTTCCTAGGGAAGCAAATTACTGTCAATATAAATGTACTGTCAATTAATTACGACTTTCTAAATTAGCTTTTCAAAAGAATCTTAGAAACTTTTGTTCTGAACGAGGTCAGGATGCTGCTTTGGGTGTATAAATAATATTGATTCTTGTGGAAAGTACCAGTTGGTACCTGTAGGCATTTTTATTGAGGCTTACTGTATATGAGTCTTTGCTTGTGTGTTTCGTACAGGAGCCACCTACTACTCAGCCACATCCTTACGCTATTAAAATTATTATTATTATATTAGTATTTATTGTGAGGTAGGTTTGCGCTAAGTTTCCAGAGTTGGGTGTGAATTTGTGATCCTTTTACTTCAGCCTCCCAAAGTGATGGAACTACAGTAGTGCCCCGCTGCTCCTGGCTTGTGTTAGTCCATTTGGGAATTAATAAGGTTTTATGTATGTAGCTTGAAAATAGATGGGATTTACTATTATCCTTTCATCCACACTTTTACTTAATTTCCCCCATTCTTAGGGTAGAAATGTAAAGAAATAAGAGACCGAGGTGGGCGTAATTGACTTATCAAATAATTATGAGCAAAGGAGAGCTTTAAATTTTTTTTGCAAGTATCTATTGAAACGATCCTCCTATACCCCTCAGAAACGAATATTCTCATTATCTCTACCTTAGAGATGAAGACATTGAGCCACGGAGAGGCTAATTAATGTGCCCCCAAAAGCAGAGCTACTAGTAACAATGTGAGAATTTAAATCTAACCCCTTTAGTTTCAGAGAATGCTGTTTTAGCCAGATCGCCATACTGTCAGTAACCAAAAGACGAAGCTTAAAGATGTTTGAGTGAAAGTCAATTAAGTTGTCAGCCTGCAAGAGGTGCAAGTAAAAAATGACATCTTCATGGATTTTTGGTCTGCGGAGGAAAAAAGCAACAGCGTCTGGGGGACCTTTACTCCAGGAGAGGCGCTAAGGTAGAGGCAAAAGAAGAGAGCTCTGTTAGCGACTGTCGGTGAACAGTTCACTCAGGGAAAGGGTTCCTTAAGGAGGAAGCCAGCATTTTGTGTGTCCTGCATATTTGTAGGGTCACTAAATCATATAGCTCGTAGCAGTCTTTGTACGGTGCCAATTATGTAGCTTCTTTTAAGAGTTCTTTTAAAGTTGTTTTTGGTTACTTGATAAATCACTATAAATCACTATTGACTATATTTTTGTGGGCATCAAGAACAAATACACTGGCCACCTTTCAGGTAGCAACCATTTAGGATAGAGAGACATTTCCATGACTGCACGTTTATTGGAATGCCTCCAATATTAACACAGTCTTTAAGAAAAATATAATCCTCTGTGGTTTTTATCCCCCTCGTTTCATTTCTTTACAGTCTTTCTTTATCTTCCCAAGTGCAGTTTCTTTTATTTTGGGAAAAATAAAGATTTCTCCACTACTAGCATGATTTCACACTTACCTCAGGCCTCCCAACTCATCTGTCATAAAGCTTTGCACATAGTTTTACCTGTCAATATTTATATGTTGGACGTTTATTCAATGCACTAAGCACGTGAGAGCTACTTTAAGGCCTGACAACAATTATTCATGATTTTATTGATGTATTTTATTAGTATTGCATTTTATTCACATAACAAGTGGGGCCTCTGTATTAAAGAACAACAGCATAGATGTCACATGCCATGATTTTTATCTCGTTGGATATCATAGTTCGTCCTGTGAAGTACGTGTGTTGCATTTTGTGGACAATATAACTCTGGACTGTGAGGGTTGAGTCCCTCACTGGATATTTCTCCCCCGATAAGTGACATATGGTGGATGTGCAAACCAGTTGTTTGTATTGACGGCTCTCTGGACATCATGCTATCTTTGTAGTATTATGTAAAACACCAGTACATTGGTCAAAGCATTCAATCTTTCACCTTCAAAAGTGTGGATCAGAAAATGTAATCTGTGGACTTGGTTTCCTCGCTTTGCAAGTGTTTTTTTTTTTTTTTTTCATTTTCCTTTTAATCATCTGCTACCAACGTTTCTATAGATTACCAGGTTCTCATTCTCTCTATAAAAATTGAGACATCTGTCAATACTTTAGCTCTGCTTCTAAGTGGGAATTTTCTCGGGCTAATTAATTTGTCATGACCCTACCGTTTCTCATGGCAGATTACTCAGGGTAATCATGGATGACATTCACCAATTTTACCTGGGAAATGGTTAGAAACTCAGTTTTTCTTGCCTCAGCTTGGACGTACCTAGTCAGAAACTTTGAGGTGAAGAGTTGTGTAGGCTGCGTTTCTTAAAGACCCCCAGGTGATGTGAGGCATCCCAAAGCTTGGGACCCACTGGTCAGGGTCCGTGAAGTCCTCGCTTGATTAGTAACAATATTTGCTGGCCTCTGAAGGCATCTGGGGCTCTTAATCTATCCAGAGATCCACCGCGTCTCCACCTCTGCTAATAGAGAAGTTTGCGTATATGCCTTTCACTATTCAATGAATTTTAGTTCTTTGAATGTAATACTTAAACAATGACATAGAATTAATTCTGTGCTGTCTGAGGTACCTCAAGGATACTTTTTCCTCATTAAGTTTTAGTTTATAACAAAAGAGATATCAAATCCTGAAAGCTATTGTCTTAGTTACTGAAAGTTTAAAAAAGCAAAGCTACTTTGAGTTGAAGCTTCTTGCCCCTTGCTGGGTCACCTCCTATGACTATACTCCCTGGGCATACAGAGTTTATCTCTATCTTAAGTAAATTACAGACCTACTTTGACTCTGAAGCCTTTGGACTCATATCCAGAAGGCAAAGTACTAATAAATACATCTGTAAATTGTAGTAATCTACTGTTTGTTATATCAGATATTATTCAGGGGATGATATTTGATGTTTCCAATGAGACAAATATATCTATAAAAAAGAATTTTTTTCTTCAGATTTTGGGAGGTGTCTGGTTAGGAATACCAGTATAGCTGTTACCACTGTCCTCTCAAAACATTTAGAAGCTCATGTTATTGCAAACTCTTAGAAGAGCGTGTTTTTAGTTAATATGACTTTAAACTAGTGATTGACATGTCATAGATCTACATTATCTGTTGAGTGGACAGGCAATTCAGTATCATTGACAAACTTGAAGACCTGGCCTATGAAATTAATTACCTTACAAAAAGGTAGTATCTAGAATATGCCTATTTTTCTTAAAACAAATTCAGAATATGCAAACTTAGTATCACAGGACTTGATCAGTGATGTCAGGGAGTTGTCTATCATTTACATATTGGACCCCTTCATTACTAATATTGCACCTGACACGTGAAAGAAGCTCACTAAAGATTTATGGGGAAATGAACAGTTAAGGAGCTGAATGGATGGATGAACAAACAGGCAGGGGGACAGAGGCGTAGCCAGCTGGCCAGGCATTTGCTAGCACGAATATTACAAATTTGTGCAATTTATGTCAAAAGTATGGGTTTTATTTTTTTAAATGAGATAGAGAAAAGTTTACATAATTTTAGGAATAAAATACTTGCAGAGATGAGAAAGTTACTTTTTTGAGAAATTATGAAAAAAATACACTTGGTTTGGACTCATGCATTAAAATAGTGTTGGAAATCTAATTATTACAAAACCAAATAACAAAGAGGAGAATTTAAAAACAAGCCGAAACAGACCAGTGTAATGTTAGTTGTTGAGGCTTAAAAATGCCAAAAAAGTGGACTGAGGCAAATGTGAATTATTAATTTAATAAGCTGCATGGACTTGTAAGAGAAAGAACCACATTTTTTCTTCCTATTTTGTTTATTTCTTCATCGTATTAAAACATCTTCACAAATGGTGTGAAATCCCTGAAATCACCCCAATTTTTTTCCATATTGATTTTTCAAAGGAAATTTCTGATTGTTTGGATACAGTTAATGTTGGGTATTGTGTCAACACAGGTTTCCAGATGGCTGTAGTTTGGCATTATTGAGTGAACATCTGGAAAACACTATCCTGGTGTATGGCAAAGATGGTTAGTGAGAGTCCTGGGAATCGATGTGCCCCTAGCGATTTTGGCAAAATCACTTCTCTATTCTGGGTCTCAGTTTCTCCTTTAATAACCTAAGAGATTTGGACTAGGAGATGCCTAAAAATTCCTTGCCACTCCCTAGCCCTCTGTTTCCACTAGCATTTCGACTGGAATTCTGTGGGCACTATTTCAGCTTGTTTGACATTTTTTTAGAGTCCACCCTTTTCTGGAAAATGACTTCTTAAGAAGCATTGAAAAGGCCAGTTGAGCTTTAGGCACTTGTGCAGGCTTAAAGCAATCAGCATGCGTGTCGCAGCCTCCCAGCCAGACCACGCGCAAAAAAGAAAACACCCCACCCTGGTTGGGTTCACGCTGGAGACCCACACTGTGACCCTGTTTAACTTTGCTGTGTATCTGGGACTGATCAGACATAGGAGGCATTCATGAGAGAGGAAAGCTTGGATGTTTTAAGATGAGACCTGAAGGCCAGGTCTACTGAGCCTTTAAAGGAGATGCTGTGACCAAGGCCTCTTTGAAGTTACCACTGATACTATATTTGGGGATTTGGTAAGCTGCAATATTTTGTTTTAAAAAAAAGCAGAAAAAAGGTTGGATTAAGCTAGTAATGAAAAGGCAAACTCGACTATTAAGAAAATGCTTCCATGTTTCTCAAGAAGGAATAATCTTCTTTCACTTTTTTTTTTTCTGAAACACTTTGACTTTCACATTGTTAACATCCGACTTTATTCTTTTAGAAATTATTCCTGATTTCAATTTTAGCACTTTTGAGATGTCTGATGCAAGTTTTTCTCATTTCTTTCTTTCTTTCTTTCTTTCTTTCTTTCTTTCTTTCTTTTTCTTTCTTTCTTTTTTTTTTATTTGAGGCAGGGTCTCACCCTGTAGTCCAGGCTGATCCTAAACTCTCTGTAAGCCCAAACTGGCCTTGAGTGAATAACTTCATATATTATTAGAGAAGGAAATCAATTCTGAACCTCTATAATTGACTTTCTCAGATTGTGCTCACTTATAACCAATGATTATGATACTGGTGAGAGAACTCGGCCCCACTGAACAGGTATATTTCATTTCCTTGTCATATTGTGATGGAGATGCACTTATTCCATTCCCAAACAACAAAATAGCACCATATCCTTGTTATCAAGATGGAGAGACCTATTTACATTGAAATAATTATATCCACATCAAATGTGACTTGTGAAGATAGATTTTGTATGTATTTTATATGCACACACACACACATATTATTTTCTAATTAATGTCACATCGATCTCCCTATTGTTCCTTACTGTAACTCCTTGAAGCAACCTGAGCAGGGATCATCCTTGCTGTTTGGCTTTTGAAACTAAAACACAGTGAAGCAATTTGACTGTGGATCCAGCAGTGGGAGAGAGACTCAGCCCATCAGCCTCTTTACTAAATGCTACATTAATGATTGTGTGCATCATCTGACTTGTAGATTTAGATGTTTTTATGCATAGATACGTGGTTAAGTCACTAAATCAATACTACTGAATATTTTGACTTTTTCTCAGTCTTGAAAATTAATCTTAACCCTTCTCACGTAATCTGATGCTGAAGCTCTCCCTGTACTACTGAAATAGAAAGTGATACCTTTTCTTTCTTTCTTTTTTTTTTTTTTTTGAAACATAATAATGGGCATTCATTCCATTCATTCCCAGAGGGAAATGTGGTTGAAATATGGTTAAAAATAACACCAGAACCATTAATCTCTGTTGCCTCTGAGGACTCTGGGAGGGCCAATTCCTTTTGCATTTTTCTTCTGCTGTTTCTCTAACATAGCCCTTCCTTAAATGCCAGGTCAAAAATAAAATAAAATAAAAATATAAAACACTGTATTGAGTCCTTCCATTTATTAAACTGAATAATAATTTTTTTTTGGCTCTCTGAGGGGAATCTTTCGTCTAACCATGTTCCAAATGCCCATGTATGTTTTTGAGAAAGATGAATGATTGAGGACCCGGTAGCTTCTTCCTACATAAATTACAGAGGGCTAAGAGCTCAGCATTTCCATAACAGTGCTAATGTTATGTAGCTGGTGCTAAGTCTGGGCCTCAGGAAGTCAAAGAATGAAATCGTTGACAAAGGAGGTAGTTTATTCAGAAAGAGGAAGACAGGGGATAAGCTTCTGCCAGTTGGAAGGGGTCCTAAAAAGTTGCCAACAATGTTTGCTATGTTGGGGCGTTTGTAGATGCGCTGACTAAGGAAGTAATTTTATTCAGCAGCAGACTCGTTGATAAGACCCTCCTCCTTTAGGTCCTCTACCCTATTATCTTTTTAGCTAGTTTACATTTAAACCATTAATAGTTCTAGAGAGAGGCCATCAGCCAGGTCCGTTCCTGTGAAATTCCTCACCGGCGGCCTGTTTGTCCATATCTAGCTAGGAGGAGCCTACCTCTTGCTAATACTTTGGGCCATTACCAAGTGCAGAGTTTTCGAATGTCTCTTTTAGACAAAAAGACAGAAATACATGCTCTGTCCTGAAGGAGTGAACAATTTAGGTAGAACAACTGTCTCAAGTGATACATACAAAACCACATCAGCAACCACTTGTACCTCATTCTCTCCTGTGATATATAAAAATAAGCTAACACCGGAAGTAGAAGAAATAAGGTTGGGAAGATCTGAAGTACTTATCCAAGACTGGGTTTCCTCACTTATAGAAATGTAATTATTAATACTCAGTTTATATTGATATTCAGGTTAGATATTGTACTGTGTTTAATAATTATGAAAAGACCCAAAATATCAATTCCTGTGACTTTACACGCAGGGTTACTCATGGAACTGATAATCTGAACACTTCTTTCTGTGTGTCAGATCTGTTAATCTTGAGGTAATATGCATGCGTCTGTGTGGAAGTGCATGTGTCTGCGCATGAGCATCTTTTCTGCCTCGAAAGCACTTTTCTGCCCACGTGGGGGCAAAAGTCACCAGTCCAGTGCCGCTTGTATCTGGCTTTGTTTACAGAGACAAGTTCATTCCTATCAAAGAGAGAAACATTTCAATGCGTGGGTTGTCTTGAGACAATCGTCATGTGCTTGCTCATGAGTCCACAAACAAAACTTACTCTTCCAACACTAACAAAGGCCTCAGCATCCGGGGCTCTCAGCACGTCAAGCCACATGCATAATACATTGTGGCTTCAGGGTGTGGTGCGGTGGCAAACACCGAACTCTGTGCTGCTGGCTGGTGGCAAGTGCGCTAAGGAGAAATCCAGAGGTTTTCGTTTTCAAACTATTTCCCGATATCCAAGCTGTCTTTGGATCATGCGTTGGTTATTGTCAGAGTCAGATAGATTTACCACGCTGTTCCTGGCCCCTTGCAGTGAGCAGATCTTTTAAATCCCGTTTGTATGCTGTGTAGCCTCTGGAAATAATATCTTCTGGAAATGTTTTTCAGGATGATTCCCAAATTCTTGTAATTGGAGAATGAACAGTTAGAAAAATTTTTTTCTTTCTTGAGAGAGCAGCTGAGGTAGCTTAAATTTATACTACTAAAGAGAATTTCATTGCTTCAGTCATGGCTGATTGATGAAGGAAAAAAGAAATGACCTTACCCTGCATATCACATATCACTGCTTTCTGAACAAAATCCTTTAGGATGTGGGGAAACCAGTCCTGATGGACAGAGCAGCTGGGAAGGGACGAAAGAACAAACACAAGGGAACACAGAGAAGACATGGCAACTTCTCTAATACAGGGAGCACTGCCACCTGTCTGGCTTTAGAGCTAAGATATTCGTAATAATCCATGACAAAAATATTTTCATTTGTTTTGTTACACTAGAGCCGAGATTCAGTGCCTTTGCACTACAATATCCCCAGGTCTTTTCTTTTTTCATTTTTTCATTCTTTTCTGTCCTTCCCTTCCTCTCCCTCTCTTCCTCCTCCTTCCCTCCCTTCTTCCCTCCCTTTCTTCCTTCCTTTTATCCTTTTTTTTTTCTTTTTAAATTTTGAGAGAGGGTCTCACTAAATTGTCCAAGCTGGGCTTTTATTTACAATCCACCTGCCTCAACCTTTCAGAGTGATGGAATTACAGGCACGCATCACTACACTCAGCTACACAATACTCTTAAAGGAACAACTTTGAGTACCCCCATGTATGTGGAAGCCTTAGACCTGTGACCAATTAATTGAACACCAGTTGGTTCAACTTCTAAGAAGATGGGTTCTAGTCAACATGAGAAAGGACAGGATGGCCAAAGCCGTCCACAGATGACATGGGTTTTTTTGGAACATAATGGATTTTCTGTCTATGGATATATTCACACAGATATCATTTGGCAATTGGTAGAACTTTACAGAGTAAGCGCCACTGTAGAGAGCAGCGTTTGGCCAGGTGATCCTTCAGGACTTTCTGACTTTTTAGCCTCAACACAGAAAGCTGTGAATGTATATTAATTTTGTGCTGGATTTTTGAATTCATAAACTTGGCATTCTTTTCACAAATCATCTTCGAGAATAAAAGTTGAATAAAAATATGGTTTTTTATTATGTATGAGGCAATTGAAAAGTAACAGATTAATTTTCATTCTGTATCAGAATCAGCAGAATAACTGTGTTTCTCATGTGAGAAACACAGAAAGTAATTCATTTAAAGAGCAAAGTAAAAGGTAGATGTTACTAAAAAGGGAAGTAGACTTTGTGGAGGTTTGAAGAGGACCTAGGGAGGAAGACTGGAAGGAAGGCAGGGAAAAAGAAAGAAGAATTACTAAATTGCAATAGATCATTAGTATGTGCACACATTCCCCAAGCTGAATGTAGTCATTACACATTGCACACCGATACTGATGAAATGATAATTTTATTGGTAAAAAGAAAACCAGCATGATAACAGGGAGTTCCACCTGTGTTGCACATTGCAGGTGTCATCTCCTTCCATAATAAAGAGTCACCTGATTGAAGCAAGAGGCACAGCCAGAAACCAAAGAGCAAGGCCATGTAATAGAGACCTACCGTTACACCTGAACCCTAAGGGAAAATGTGTAGGCAGAAAGCAGAACACACCAACTTTGCTACCCAAACTCCCCTGTCTGCTTACCTCAGCAGACTCTATCTCCAAGATGTATTCTTAGAGGAGGTTTTAAGGACAGACAAGAGTGCAACCATTACTGCCATACCCAAAGCAGTTCTTCTAAGTACTGATTGACCCTTCGCTTGACTGGAGAATACCCAAAATATCAAAATGGTGAAACTTCCCGCTCTTTGTCTCCCGTAGGACCAGCTCAATGCAAAGGATGCTGCTAGACCAGATCCTACCAGAGCTACCTAGGGAAAGACCGGAAAGACTAAATCACTTTCTTGTGAGGCACAGTTCAAGGCTGGTGAAAGGAAGAGGAGTGGGAGACCGGGAGAATTCATATAGGACTCCGAGATCAGGGTCCTTTGTACCAGAGTGGAGTGTGGAAGGGAGGTTCTGGGGTTGGAATCAGTTATTTTACAGTGCATGAAGACAGTTAATGATTTCTTAGTAATCCTTATTATTGACTGAGGATTGTCTCAAATCTATCAACTCAAGTATGTTGTGGATGTCTTTAATTCTTCAATACAGTCCAATTGTGTAAAATAAACATAGTGAACTGGAGATCCCTGGCCCAGCACCTTTGTTTTACAGACTTAGAAGCAGATTCAAGGAGAAGGAGTGGGTGGCTGAGGTCAAAGCCACAGACAAGGAAGTGGGCTCAGAGTTAGTGTTTGTGTTCATGTGTTCGCATTCACAACGTAAATGTGTTCTTTCTTTCAACATTCCTCTTCTTCCCAGCCTGAGCTGCAGCCGGCAGGAGATTCCTTCCCAGACTGTCACCTGTGCTTCTCAGGCATCTACTCATGTCAGTGACAGTTACCTGACCGAGAGTGCCCTTTGTTCTTAAGCCGTTGAACCTTGCACATCTGTCAAGGGTGCGTCTAGATGGCTCCTTCCTTCCAGAGTGTGAACACTGCCCTCTCGCTGCTAGTCCTTCTCCGGTACCAGGTAGCATCACCTGTAGGCCCCCGCTTTGAATTTCTCTGGAATAAAATATATTCAGATAAAGAGGAAAAAGTGCGCTCAATGGCAAGAAAATGTATGAAATTATCTAACTTCATGAAGACCCCAAATGGCTAGTCATTTGGTCATTTAAGTTCATACACTTGCTGAGCTTCACTCCTTATATCCAAATCCCATCTTTTCTTCAAAGATCAGCATAAATTTTGCATTTTTATGAATCTTTCCCTAATTCCTCACCTGTAAGTAATAAATACTCTCATAAATCAACTATTTATTGTCTTACATTTCCAAAAGGATTTTTTCTACAGTAGACAGTAAATTCCCAAGAAATATTTTCTTTGGGAAAAATGTCAAGAAAATCTAACACATATTTTTCCCTATTCAAAAAAAATAATAAAGCGTAACTTTACTGATAACTTACCCACACCAAATTCTTGGTTGTAGTACAATATTTCATTTGTAAGAATAGAGTGGTGACTTAAGTGAATCTTAATTGGGTTTTCATCCCTCCTGGAGCATTTTCAGTGCATGGACATGTGGCAACCAGGACCAGTTCCACTCATTTTCTAGTCCTGGGAAAGATATTTGAAAACCTAGCACTAGGCAAAGGCAGGATTGTTAAAACCATCATTTTGCTACAGGATGCTGGAAGTCCTAAGCGCAAATATTTACAAGGAAAATCTGTTTTCCCTTTGGAATTTACAGATTTTATTTGTCTATTTTTCTCGTCTTCCATGTCACCCCTCGCCCCGTCCCACGTGCCAAGAAGGTCCTTGCCCTTCCAGAGCTGTCTGCGTCATCGGTAGCTAGTTAAAATCTGTTCTTTTTTTCCCAATAAATGCTGTTTGGTTAGTGAAAGTTTGTTAACAAATCCTAAACATCATCAGTGGTTTGTTTCTCTTCTTTTTGTAACTTAAGAATAATTTACTAGTTGTAATTTAATTAAACTTAAAAATTTAATAGGTATCAACAGGCTCTTACTGATTTTTAAGCCCATACATAATTTTAAAAAAGACTCGTGGCTCACTTTGCGTTAGATGTCTTTTCCATATCTTCCCATGTCACTCTTTTTGTTTTTTTGTTTTGCTTTTGACTAATGACTGGATCATTTTCTCATTTACTTCCTGTAGCCCTTCAGATGCTATATTATCTTGATAACGGTGTAATGGAGGGTCATATCCAGGCCCTGTGTACTCACCACGTATAATTGTTGCCTGGACTGCAGTGGCACAGTGAGGGGCCTCAATCCGTGTTTGATGAGTGGTCAGGTCTTTTGTTGATATCTTAGTGAAAGCGCAAAGTGTGCAAGAGAGTTAGTCACTGGGAATAAAATATCAAGGAGACTTAGAGAGATATGATTGCATGGGCCGAACTGACTTTTCAGTTAAAAGAAAGAAGCTAGCTCTTTTTTTTCCCAATACAAATGACTGCATTATTTAAAACTTTGGTAAATGTTTTAATTACTTCTAAATTGCTAAACAGCATCTTCCAAACTCAGCTGGGAGAAAACCAGTGGCAATTTCAGGCGTATCAGAGGATGATTATAGTACCATAGATGGTTTTGTGGGAACAGGAGTACCAGAGGTTTAGTTGTTCAGGGAGAGACACGGTGACAGAAGCAAAGTGTAAGTTAACCACTTAAACTTAAGTGACAAATACCAAGGAAAGATTTGGAAGGAAAATCTTCCAATAAGGAAAACTGTGCAAACTGAGAGTGAGACAATAAAGGCAGCTGAGGTGAGACAGATCCTGCCTGACATTCGGTGCGGAACTCCAACCAGACCGGGTTAGGAAAGGAAAGAGAATAGTAAAATTGAGTCTGGGCAGGTGAATCAGAGAGTTGCTTGTGAGGCTTGCTAAGGAATTGGAACTTTATTCTCAGAGCAGTGGGGAGCCATTGAAAATTTAAGATGGAGAGGGGGAGATAAACCGAATTGAATTTTAGAAAGATCTTTCTGGCTGCCCCTTGGTAAGAAAATTGGAACGCTCCAGCAGCTGTTCTGGTGCGTACCTTCGAATGTCATACCCTCTGCCTGTGCATGCACGCGCAGCCGTGTCCACAGCTGTGAGGAATTTGACTCATCTTATAAAAATTATAAAAGCCAAGTTCAAGGGTGACATGATCACCTTTCTTCCAAGATGATGTCCTTCCTTGCATGTGCCCGCAATATCTCTTTTCAGGCAATCAGTGTAACTTGCCCTGTTGCTTAATTTATCATTCTACTTCCACCTGTGTTCTTCAGTTACTATACAATAGACCATAAGTTGATTTGAAAATTAGAAATAAGAATAAATACCCCAGCTAATTACTAGCTCCTTAGCCTCTACTCAGATAAAACAGCTAGTAACAGGTTAAAATATAAAGCTTTCCTTTTGGATTTTATTACACAAGCGGAATGTGAGGTGTTGCATGGTCCACTTTTTTGGTTGGAGAGAGTGCCACGGGCCTCTGTGCATCTCCCTGCTGTCGGGAGGTGTACGGTATTCTGTCACGCAGCTGTGCCCTAATTTAGTTCATTCCTGTTAGAAATTTTCCTTTTTACTTAACCAGACCAGAATTGATGTGCACTCTTAGAAGTTCTGTTGCACAAAATTAAAGTGACATTTTCCAGCAGACTTCCCTGTCTGGTTTTCTGATGCCTTGAGTTGTTAACATTTCTCAGAAACTTTGCCGGTTAATCAAAATAATACCAAGAAAATATCCTTCTTTTGAGAATATTTCTGAATTACTAAAATCTTGCACTTATAATAAAATGAAAGAGAAGCCTAGAGGTGGGGTCTTATTCAAACTCACTTTAGAAAAAAGAGAGAGATTTAAGTACCATAAATAAAAACAGATGCTTATTTAAGAGTGCCTGTAAGAGAATATTTATTTCCCTTAATTTTTTTAGTCACATTGTGAGAAATTACAAATTAAATCAGGTACTTTCCTTTTCATTTGGATTTCTGTGTGTCTTAGCATTGCTTCTTGTTTCTTGTCCTGTTTTAACGTGGTAGCTGGTGTGGCAATTTCACATCAAGATTCTTTTGTGAAAAGAACACTGAATGAAAGACAGAACACCTTCGTTTGGCTGTGAGCTTTTTAATTGATCATTTTATTTGGGTAATATAATGGAACTCTGATATAGGATAGAATAAAGTGTGATGCAATAATTGTTTTTTTTGTTTGTTTGTTTTCTCAATTATAAAGGAAGTAATTGGTAGGTCACTGCTATTTTTATTTTTAATATGTGATTTATTAGTTTTCTATGTCTGGCTGACATGAAAAAGTATCAGAGTGGGTAGGCTAAATACCAGCTATTTATATTTTTTAAAAATATTTTTAGAGGATAAATGTCCTCAATCAAGGTGTTGGCAGGGTTGGTTTATTCCAAGGCCTCGCCTTATTTCCTAGGTTTCTGAATCCACACTGGGTTCTCACATGATCTCATGCATGTGCTTCTCTGATACATTGTTCTAAGTCCTAGTCTCTTATCATAAGAATACCAGACGTCATATTAAGCTCACTTGAAGTGTTTCATTTTGACTTAATTTTTTCTTTAGAGATCCTGTCTTCAATGACATTCTACAGTACTGGGGGTTAAGACTTCAGTGTGTAGGTTTGATCAGGGAGCAATTCACCTAATTATGTGTAGTGATATGTGAGAATCTTATTTCTCTGGCAGATTAAAGGTTTTAGCATGGCAGCAGCTAGTACTATTGGCCCCTTTGGCATTATTTCTTCCCATTTGAGAAACTGAAATATTAATATCTGCCCAGCCTCTATCTGATGGTGATTTGAGACTTTTAAAAACTTATTTATAGAATAATTGGCTGATTGAAGTATAAATATATGTACTCACTTTCTTCTCTTTATGAATCTGCAAAGCACACCCAGTAATGTACTGTTAGATGCCTTGACATTAGAGCCCGAATGGGAAGAGTAGAGTTGTGCCTCCCATAGCCCTTCCTCTTGCCCCTATAAGGTTTCTTCATTTCCTGGAATGAGAATGTAGAAAGTTAATTATTGCCCCTCCTGTAGCCTTTCCCACAGTGAGTTTTTTTGCTCCCATGGGGCACAGGGCAAAGATTAATAAAAGTGTAACAGAATCTCTCTGCCTTGCTGTCTCCAAGTAGATACCAGTGAGAATCTTTCTACTGCCTCACAGGAATGTTTTCAAATAAAAAGAACAAAGGCTGCTCATATTGTTTTATAATAGAACCACATGTGCTTCCGGGTAGGAAGATTTGAGGTAGCAAGAGTCTGACAGAGAAAGGCTTTGTTCACTTCGGGATGGAACTTAGATTTCTCTTTGATTTCAACTGATCTTGCAATGAAATCTTTAAAATATAAGACTCTCATCAAAAAGCAAATTAGAAATGGGAAATATGGTATTTTAACGGCTTACCAGCATGCCCTTTCAAACACACTATTGGAATGTGAAGGTTTGGACTGGTTAAATGACACCCAGGGCTCAAGGCCAAGTAAAAACTTGGTTAGAAGAAGTAGGGTGCATTGGTTCCTCCTAGTCAGTGGGACAGAGCTAAGCCACATTTCTCCCTACTGATCCTACTACATGACTGATGCAGTTGTATAACCTAGACTTTTTCTTCTGTGGTTGGATGGAGATGTTTCTGGGAAGTAGTTAAAAATAAAATCCGAGTCACCCTATTGCTGTAAAATGTTCTTGGGTTTCCTAATATATAACAGAGGGCATACTTAGCTTTGAAACATTGCCCCACTTGGGCCCCTGAGTACTTTTTCAGTATTTTTGGCTTCTCTGAACCCTACTCCCGCCCCTTGTGTTTCTGATAAACTAATTCTCACCTATGGAGGAGACTGGGCCTTCCTCAGGGTGAATGTTCTTTCCAGTATCTCTGCCTTTCGAAATCTCTTCCATCTTCTGGGATTCACCACAAATGCTATGTTCGTAAGATCTTCATGAAGACTGTGGATCTAAGCCTACCCACTCTGAGTGCTTTCTCCCACCTTGAACCTTTATAAAAAAACATTTTTTAATTCTATTGCGGTCACTCCTTTGCCTAATTCCTCATCTGTGTAACTCAGATTAGCTACTGAAAGATCAGGAATTTTCTGACTTTTAACCCTCCAATCCCAACCAGTGCTTATCCCAGAATCCTCATTCAAAGTTGAGCAGGCTGAGTTGTAGGATGAAACAGAGTAGACTGAGCCTCAGGGCCTCTACAAATGCACAGTTAACAGTTCTACTGAAGACACAGCAGGAACGTTGGACTCCACAAGTGGGAGTTCATAGTGGCAGGCTTTTCTTAGCACAGAGCAAAAACAGCTGCTAAACTCTGCCACGGTGTAATATTTCGAGGGGGAAATGGGCCAACATCAACCCACAGTGTGTGCAAAACCAAAATCAGAAACCCTGGGTTTTTTTGTTTGTTTGTTTGTTAATCGCTGAATATAATTTCACAGTCTATTTGATATGATTTTCCAGGCTGTTTTTCAGTTCAGCCCCTCTGTTCATTTGAACACAGGGCTGTTGTTCTCTTTTTTTTTTTCTTTTTCCCCCATTTTATTGATACGTATTAGTGCAAAATTTAAGGTTTACAATGAAGTTGAGGATTTTGTGCACATACGTATCTTATCAAGGTGACAAAGTGTTGTTCTCTTTTATATTCAATAGTGGTCATGTTGCGATTTTTTTTTTTTTTTCATTCTTGGGTGAAATGTAGGAAAGACTTTAATTTGGCTTATTTTGGGACTTTGGGGGGATAAATTTTAGGTATGACTTTTTTTTTTTCCTCATATGTACTCGTTAAAAATGGTAGATGCTTCATCTTCTTGATCATTAATATGGATTAGCCACTTAGTCTTAACTACCTTGGAGTATTCTGGAAAAATCTTGAACTTTAGAAGAGAAGACCCTGTTGTGGGTAGGTTCATGTTCCATCAAGATGCTTATGGCCCCAAGAATGCTTTCTCACTCCCTACTTTAGCTATTCTTGTGAGCATGGTCGGGAAGGAAGGTATTACATGAGTTTATCCCAGAGGAATATTTTACTATATATATTTTAGGATTTTGATATTACAGAGATGATGATTGTATAGGTGAAGTCATTTTTCCATCCAGGTTACTAAGTTTACCCCCAAATTAATGTTTCAAACAAGTAGAGTTTCAGAAACCTTATTATCTTTTGATTTACTCTGGAGCCAACCAGAAAGTTTTGAAAGATTTTGTATAACACAGAATATAATATTCTGTTCCCTGAGATAAGCTCTTAACAGTAGTGCAATGAAGACTATGGAATCCCAACCTTAAAGAAGTGTGTTTCACTTACAGTACAGTGTATTTCATACTCTTTTTATTAACTATACAGTAATTTTTATAATTGTTTGAATTTCCAAGAAAATACATTCAGCAAAATTTCCTGTACTTCTGGATTATTTATTTATATAATCATTATTGTATAATATAATTAGGTCAATTATAATAATTGTGCCCTCATTTTGGGCACTTTTCCCTCTGGGTCTCCCCTGGGCCAAAGTCCTGGAGTGTGCCTCAAATACTAATTTCCTAGTACTCAGTGGAACAGATCTTTGGTCAAGATTTTTTTCCCATTTTTATTGATATGTATACATGCAAAATTTAAGGTTTACAACGGAGTTGAGCATTTTGTGCACATAGGTATCTTGTCAAGGTGACAAGGGCTTTCCTACTCTCTGTTACTCCCCCTTCCCTCCCCTACTCCCCCCCCCCCCCCCCCCCCCCCCCCCCCCCCCCCCTCACCCTACTCCCCTGTTTCACTTTGTTTTTCAAGTTCCATGAGAGTTGTGATCTGGGACTCACATATCAGTCAAGATTCCTTATTGCTAAGAAGAAAGTACTTCTCCGGATACATTTTTATTGTCAAATGTACCCTTGCTCCAGGTGAAATGATGATTTTCTTCATGTCCTAGTGACTTTTGTGTTGCCATGATACAATACCAGACAATCACAATTTAAGGGAGGAAATATTTATTTTAGTTCATGGTTTTAGAAGGTCTCACACAGTCCAGGGGTAGGGCAGCTGGCAACAGTGGAGGGCCATGGCAGAGGCTGGAGAAAGCTGCTCACCCTGTTGCCGACAGAAGTCAAATGAAACAGGAGCCAGGTCGATTCTGCGGCCAGGGCAAGGCCAGAGCCTTTTGAGGAAGAAGCTGCAACAATGTTTCTTTTCTCTTCCTTTACTCAGTTCCAGCTTCCAGTTTGCCACCCCCCCCCCCCCCCCCCCCCCCCCCCCCCCCCCCCACCACCACACACACACCAAGGTTTGGTGCCCCTTTCTCCCTTCCTGGCCCACAATTCTACAACACACACCTGAAAGCACTGCCCTGGTCACCCACCTCTCCAATTTCAACAAGTTGACACAATCCCTCTAGGTCAAAAACTCCAAGCATCTGTCCCTTCCAGACAGGTCCCACTTCTCAATAGCATATAGTTCCATGTACACGAGGCTTTTTGGAGACACTCCATACCCAAACCATAGCAATCCACAATCAGAATTTATAGCCATATAAGACATTAATTTATATTACTGTTATTACGATATTCCTAGTTGACAGACTTTGAGATGACATTAAAGTTGTCCTTAATATTTCCTTTTTTACCAACTCTTTTTTAGTATGATGAAAAGAATTATGGTAGATCCCCACAATCCCAGTCAGTCCTACAATGGAGTTAACATTTCCACACCTCAGAGACAGTACGAGGAGGTAGTCCATAGGCCTCTGTTTACATCAGACTTCTGTCTGCTGAGAAATGAAGCGTTTCCTCAGTACCTTATGTTTTAATTTTTGTTGTTCAAAGTCTTTTCATAAATGAAATAGGACATATTTTCATAACCACATTCACATCGATGCACACATAGATACATACATAGAGAGATGTATGCACTCCTTTTTTCTAGGAATAAAACCTCAACTTAGCTGAATGTCTGAATATTCCCATAGACCAGTCTTAACTTTCCTTCACATCATTCTAAAATCTGGACTTGCCATGTGAGCCAATCAGCCATTGACACATCAGCTACCTTCTTGTGCTTCTCTGTATCTGAAACATTCCTACACTTTCTGCTCCTCAAGACCCCTAGTCCATCCTAGTTCCCCACTGAGAGCTTTCATGAACCTTCCAGGTTAGTATGACTTTGACTTTCTGTCTTTCTGTACGAGTCACCACTGTGCTGTCTACCACCAATTCACCCTTGCCCCCTAATCCTATAGAACCTTAGTTCTTGGCAGCAGTTATCTGCATATGTCTTGTCTTCTTGTTTGAACTGGACTGTGTTTAATAGAAAGTCAGGACCCCGTGTATTTCGTATCCTCAGAAGTGGCATAGGTTTCACAGTTCTCTTAGACAGGTGATCAGCAAACAGTTGGCTCATAGGTGAAACAGCCTCTGACCCAAATCTAGTTTCAAATAACTGTGACTAAAATCTTTTATTGACAATGTTTCTTTCAATCATGAATGTTGATAGTAATGATAGCTCTGTGACTACGTTTCTGGGCAAATCTTTTATCCACTGGTTAATGAAGTGGCAAGACTATATAATTAAGGAGGCTTTCAGGCCAGCTTCTCTATGATTATGCAAATTAATATTCATAGGCCCAATGCAAGTGTCACAGATGGAACAAGATTCAGACACAAACGTGCACACACACGCACACGCACAAAATTTTCCAAAATCCAGTGTTCTCAGAATTTCAGATGAACTGAAACTTTCTTTCCAAATCTAGTCTTTTGGCTGGGGTACAGAGAATGTTTAGGTTTATATAATTCACATCCCCCCCGCCGACCCCACAGAAACGCACACATATGTGTACAAGAGGAATATTTCATTTACCGTGCAGCCTCCAGATAAGTTCTATAGCTGAAATATTAAAACGGTACAAGTCTGATTCCATAGGAGCCTATGAAATGTGGAAAGAGCTCTGTCATCAAAACTATCTCTTCAGTAAGAACACGTGGCTGTTGGGCTGGGAGCACCCATCAGCTAGGTTGATGAGTTAAGTTCCTGCGGGGACATTAGACTCCTCAGGAAGTTCCTCAAGGAGGCGTCTTGGGAGAGAATGTCTCTTTGGCTTGTAGCCATGCTGTGTTTCTGTATATGAGCTGGAGTGTTTGGAAATATTTTTGAAGGAATTCTCCCCGCCTCCTAAGAGTAAAAGTGTGTGTTTCACTGACAAATGTGGCCTATTTATATTGCCAAAAAGGTACAAGTGCAACAGCTTTCATTTCACTTGCATTTGCTTTTCTTGCATTTCTCACAATGGTGTCATTTCAGGAGCGCATTAAATCCGCTTCATAAATACAAAATTGAAGGGAGATCAAGTGTGTTAGAAATTGTAATGATAGAATTTATTTGTAGGCTCACTGAGCCTAAAACCCTTCTCAAATCATCACATTTAACAGGCCATTTCCAGTGTTATCCTAGCACCATTAATATTTTCAGTGGTCCAAGGGCTGATGGAGTCATTCGATTGTCTGCCCTTGTGTTCCCCTCTGCAGCCCACTCGGGAAGCGAGGGAGCTTATAGGAGGAACAGGAAATAAACCCTCTTTTTGGTCCTCAGTCCTTGGTGTCCCACTTCTTCTTGCCTATGACAAGCATTTAATGCTTGTCACTTTGGCACTTTGCAGAACAATGTTGCTGATACATAAAAATATCTTGAAATATTTTTCACAATACTCTGAAAATCAGAAAATTTGGTTCCAAGTTTTTTGTTTTGACACAAGGTCTCACTCCATAGTCAAGGTTGCTCCTGAACTCCCTATGTAGCCCAGGCCGGCCTCAAACTCACAGCAGTCCTCCTGTTTTAGCCTCCAGAGTGCTGGGATTACAGGTGTGCACCACCGTGCCCACCTCCGATGCAGGGTTGAGGGACCACAGCTGAGCCTTCACACTTCCTAGGCAAGTGTTCTAATCACTGAATTATGCTCCTCGCCTGGAACCAAGTTTATATTAAGCTATTTCACTGCGAGTTTTCAGTGGGTATTTTCGGAGCAGAAATCTAGAGATAAGTAGCATCTTGATTAGGACAGTGAACAAATTCAAATGACGTGACACCATACAGTTTTGGGAGGATGTGATCCCACTGCTGACGGCTACAGATGTGGAGCTCTGGCTGTGAGGTTGTTGGGAGTTGGCTTTGGGATCGTGAGCTCTCAGGGAGCTGATTTCTGGATCCTGTGGAGTGAGAGCCACATAGGACTTATCACTGGGTCGCTAGGGAAAGTCAGCATTCGCTTCCACTTACAATAATGGGAAACCAGGCAAAAGCAAAGCATGAGTGAACGGCCATCACAAAAATATTTTAAACCATAAAATTTATTAAGAGCAACTGTGTTCTAATGCAGTTTTCTACCTGATACAGTGGGTCATGTATAGTATCATAATATCAATGACTTGTAAATAATGATCACTTCTGCACCAGGGCCAAGGCATTGTTTAGAGTTCACCTCCCAGCATTTTAAAGTATTTTAAATTCCTTTTAGGTAGATGTTCAATAAATGGCCATTTTTAATTCTTTTTGTTTTTACTCTTACTGTTGTAAAATACTTTACAAACTGTAAAAGAGCATGCAAGGATTAATTATTGTTATTACTTCACAAACTAGATTGTGCTTGACATAGTGGTGGTCACATATACGGAGAGGGAGATTCTGATCTCAGGCAGAGTAGCAGTAGATTTCCATTTACTTTTCATAATCTGACAAAAATATGATTATCTGCATATTAAAGGGATGACTACAACAGTGATCTTAGGACATTGGCAAAGGTGGCAGTCAAGTGAGGGGTGATACCTCTAGAAAAAACATTTGAAGAGGATTAAGGTTGCATTTCCAGAAACAGTAGCAGGAAGCAGATGTCAGAGGTCCTGGCCCAAGCTCCTGTTCGGTTACCATTAGTCATCCTTCGATACCTCAAGGGAGACTGCTGGACAAACACTGCAGACGTTGAGATGCCTTCTTAGTTCTTCATTTGTACCCTGTTCCCCTTTCTAATGTTTAGAACTGAAACAACAGCAACCTACAATGAACCTTGTGTACCAGTTGTTTTGGATCCAAGGCAAAGATGACTTGTTCATTCCGCATGCTCTCCTGCATGCTCAGCAGCCAACCAAGTGTTGGCTGTTCTTTTATTAGGAAGTTAGACAGCTCAGAGATGACTAGAGGGATTTGTCCAATTAAATAGTCATTTATTTTTGGCCAACACTTTGAGGTTTTTTTTTTTTTTAACTTGAAAGATTTTTAAGTCATTTCTTGTCTGAAAGAACATGTTTAAAATTTCCCAGAAAATGAGTTTTATTTATATAAAAAGTGTTCTACAAAATGTAGCTTACTGAATGTATTGTTCCTGTGAGCTCAAAGAGTACCCTCCTTCTGTGTACCTCTGCACCATCTTTGCTAAATATTGAGATGTAAACATCAGACAAAAGATTCACTTCAGTGTTTATAAGAGGACCAGGAATCTACTATCAATCTCAGGATCCTAAGTAATTAAAAAAGTGCATGAACAGTTTGGCAGGAGAAAGTGCTTAAAACAGACACGTTCCTCCTTTCCAAGTTAGTCCACAGAGGAAACGTTACTCCTTAGAAATCTCATTTCCCCTTTAATTCCTACCAAATACCATTTGGAAAGTTGTAAATATTTACTTATAACCATGGCTACATTTTAGGCTAGCATTCCATAAATACAAAGATAAGTTCATTTTCTACACTAGCAAGAATGCCTAACTTATGAATTTCTCTGAGTTCTTTGAAGCTTACAATTCTCAAATGTTCTACATTGAGTTGCAGGAAAAGATTACAAATTCTACACATTTTTGTTACTATGAAGATAGGTCTTTTTACCAAATTATACCTTTCTTGTGCGCAAAAAGTCTCTGTGTTATTTTGCTAAAGCAACTATTTTATATAATTTATGTTGGAAGAGAAAAAATACTCAAGAAATATAATTTAACTCAATTTGATACTCAATTTGATATACTAGGAACTCGATTTTACATAAATGCTATAAAAAGTTACAGAAAATATTTAGTTCTGAACTTTCCAGAAGTCAAAGAAAAAGTACAGCAAATATATACTGGACTTCTCCGTGTATGCTGAAATTGATGTAATAAATTTTTCAAGAGAAATAATCTATAATCTTCTATTATATAATTTTAATAATGTATCTTTCCACAAGTTTACTCATGTGGAACATAAAATTAGTAACTAGGAACTTAAATGCAATGTATAAATATTTAGGAGTTTCTTAAAATAAGATAGAATTCTCACTAAACATCCTGGGTTTTATACTTAAAAGTCTATAACTTACAAAGATTTAATTTAATTCAGCAGATCAAACAACTCTCAGATTTTGTTTCAAAACTGAACTTTTTAAGCTTTTGGGATATGTTAATGTACAAGTTCTAGCCCACTATGGGCAATTTAGTGACTTTCAGTGAGGGCTTGTCTCAAAATCAAAATACCTGAAATAAAAAGTGAAATAGAGATGTAGTTCAGGATGAAAGAATTTGGCTCAATCCTCAATATCACACACAAAAAGAATACTTTAAGAATGTTGTTCAATTTAAAGATATTTGTTCACTTACTTGGTTTTGAGAAGGAAAATTAATTTGGGTTTGCAAAATCTTGAAGAAAATTTAGAGCCATTGCCGAGTAATAACACAACTGCAATAATGACTTCTTAGAGTTTATAAAAATGTATGAGTTTAGTCTAATTTACACTTAGTCTAATGGTATCTTTTTTTATTTAACTAATGTACTAACTCTACGAGTTGGAAGTTAAACATTCTACTGTGGTTTAGAAACCAGATGTCTTCAGTGTCTACTTATATTCTTGTCAGTTGGTAAGCAACCCATTTAGGGCTGAGATCCCATGTACTTGCTCTGTTGTGAAATTTAAGCAAAAGATAAAAGGAAAATATAGCACATTATCAAGATATAGTGCATAGTATTGGAACCTTTACCATTGTCCATGAATACAGAGAAAGAATTATGTTATTTATTAGAAATGTTGATAGTTGAGTAGAAGGATAAATGTTACTTGATGTTTTACTATCGTAGGTCTTGGGACCAAACGGGGTATCAAATGTTTCTGAAGGGCGTGGACACGGGTCTTTAATTATATTGCATATGCCCTTCCCTTTGTTACTCCTGTCTCACAAATGTTCTCAATTTCTTATACCAAATGCTAAAGTTTTGTATTTCCAAGATTAAAAGAGAATGAATTTATACATTTTTCCTCAGACGTAGTCTTTGGATATTATTTTTCCCATTTGTACTATGTATCTTCATTACGAATTGAGAAACACTCGTTAGCTATCGACAGAATAGGCAAAGTGGCCTGGAAGAGAAAGAAGTGCATAAGGTTGAGGAGAACCAAAAGGAAAAAGATGCTCTCTTGTTGTTTTTATTTTGCAAAATAAAAACATTAATTATGACCAGAATTACTGCATTGTTTTCTCGTCCACTTCAGTTGTCACTTTAAATATGTGTAAGATTGTGTTACATGTCTTCTTAAATTTCTTTAATAGTTTCCTGTTGTAGTTTCAATGACATTCAGACTCTTGATAGTAGCCTAAAGGTAGTCTGTCCTCCAGTTTCCCAAATCTCTTTCTTTAGACCCTTGATTTTCACTTGACTTACTTTTCTCAACATATTCTTTCTCCTGATAAGCTTATACCTGGATTTTCCACCTGTAAGTCTTGCCTCAAAAATTACGTTGGGTGAAATCTTTCCTTGTTAATATATTTAAAAGGACGCCTCTTCCATCTCAACCCCAGCCAGTCCCCATAACGTGGTTCATTGGTGCCTTCATAGAACTTAGCATTACTGAAATTTCCTTTTAAGTCATGATTTATTTACTTACCTACTGTAAGAAGAGTATAAGCCATTAGAAAGGACCCATTCACGCCTTGTTCATGTGGACATTCTGACTGACTGCCGTAATAACTGGCACAGAGTTAATACAAAATAACTATTTGCTGAATAAGTGAATGAACAAAGTAAGGAATTTGGATATGAATTTCCATGCGTTTTATGAATGCCCATGTATTTTCTTGAAATGGTGATGGTAAGCAATAAAACTTTTGGGTTCATCTGGGAAATGTTTGCTTAATGGCAGACAGTAGGAAGTTGCCCTAGAAAGACTGGCACCAAATCCTGAGGTTTTGAAAATCATGGTGCAGCGCCAGAGATCTCTCTTGTGGTCGTTGGTAACTACTGAAGATGTCTGAATGCTCAGCATGTGCGTTAGAAATGCCTTCTGTATTTAAAGACATGGCAAATGATTTTTGTGTCAAGACAGCCTCATTCTGTCACCATTCCATTACAGTGTAAGTTCTGGATTTTACCGGATGTGGACTTAGTTAGCATTCAGTTCTTTCCATGAAGCATGGCTCCCGTGTATAGTTGGTCTTCTGTGTTGGCAGGAGGAAATGCTGCCTTAGTTGCTCGTTGCCTGAATTGAAATCATCCGGTTTCCAGAAAGTCTTTTCTTACTAATATCTCTCACTCCTCAGGGGACACTGGTTTCCCTTATAAGTTTGATACCATCTTGTCAAATCATTCTCCTTTCCTAGATGGCTTTTTACTTCAAGGTTTGTTTTTCTAATGCGTAAAGTTACTTCCCTATTGAATTATCCGCTATGGTTTGTTTTAAATGTGTTTTAACAGAAATCCATTTTGAAAACCTTAAATGCATTTCGCTGTGAGTTTCTGTCAGTGGAACAGTGCGCAGTTCCTTGCTTAGCTGAAACCTGCTACTTACAAGGCTATGTAGCAATCTCTACCCAATAACAAGCCATCGTAGATCTGTACACATACTTGTTTGGTCTTTTCCATGCCTGCCCTATGTGTGAACTGAATTTATAAAATGAAGTACAAATATATTAAGCTTCCAGTTAAAACAATGGTGTATTTTATAGACTCTGGCAGCCAACTTCAGTTTCATGAGGTGGTTTACAATAATTTGAAATCCAGGTCCACTTCATGAAGAAGTTTTACAGTTCAGTGTTCAGGCATGGAATCTCCTTTCTATTTATAGGGGAAGCAGAGTATTATGTTCTATGTTGGGTCATAATGAGTGAAAGCACCAAATTAAAAAAAAAAAGCCAGTGTGGTCAAATTTAAGAGAAGGAACCAGTTTCTTAACACAGGCCCACTGTTTTCAAGAACCCTGAATCATAGTTGTCTGTATGGAAGCTCTCAGTGTGAACCATGATCTCAGAGATTTTTTAAAATTGAATTTACATCCTTTTACTGCAGTGTAGTTTATGAGAAATGCTCACATGTAACACACATTTTGATGTATGTGATGAAGGTGTTTATGTTTCTTCTCTTTTCATAGATGTTGTTTCCATGCAAGGTAAAATGAATATGACGTCCAAAGAGACCATATGAACCCTAGCTCTAGAAATCTTTTGGAGGAGACACAGATACATTAGTTTAGACACAGTGCGAGGACAGTGTGGTTAAGGGCCTGAGAGGAGTAAGGATGAGGTGATATTGTGGCACTTGTCCATAACCTTGGGTCTTTAAGATATTGAGGCATTCAAGCTTGGCCTTTTAGAATATGTTGAATTTCAATAGGAAAAGACACAGGAATAAAGCTTCTCTAAGGCAGCAGAACAGTCTGAGCCAAGCGTAAAAGTTGGAGTAAGAGTAACATACTTACTTGTGTTTTATGAAATCTGATATTGTCTGTGAAGGAATATTTTGTCAGGTGAATTCTATTTTGCCTATATTTGTATAGTTTTTTTTTTATTTACTTGGGGAGGGTTTCTATCAATAATAAGTATCTACTATATTCTCATAAATGATGTGTTCATGAACACTGTAGATGCTACTCCTTGTTAATGGGAGCACAGATTCTTAAAATAAACAGATCATTTATAAATTCTATGTTATAAATTTATTATTTTAGTGCTTTAATGATCTCTGAAGGACATTCACATATATTATGCAATTAAATCCTTCCAAAAGCCAATTTAGTAGAGACTAGTTTGAATAATAGTAACAAATTTTTTTTTTTTTTTTTTTACCTTGAGAGAGACCTGAAACACCAATGTTTAAATAGCTCTTTGGGGGTTCAGGATGTAGCTCAGTGGTAAGGGGCTTGCCTGATATGCACAAGGCCCTAGGTTCAATCCCTGGTTCCAAGACAAAACAAAAGACCAAAGTAAGTAAATAAATAACTTTTCTGGGTTTACTGGGCCAGTAAATGGGAAACCATGAGGAACTTAGAACCTTATCTTTTGCCCTCAATATCTTTTAAGTTGTCATCATGTAGATACCCAAATAATTATTATTTATATGTACCAGTGTGACATACCGGAAAAAAAATCAGATTCAGAAGTAGTGATTTTGACTGCCAAAGTAATTTTGAGTGCGCAGAATTGAGGACAGAGGTATAAATGATAATTCAAGATTTAATAAGAGGAAAGGAGGCAGTTAAAAATATAAAAAATATAAAAGTTGTGTGAAAAAGATGAATTTGCTATTACTAGGCAGAATTAAGGATACAAGCCCATAAAATTGAGCAATGTCTAGTTTCTGTGGTAGGAGCAGTAACTGGGGAATTTGTGATCCTACTATTCTTGTTTTTTTAATCATAGAGTAACAAGACTGTCAAAGGAAAATCCATTGAACTTTTATACGACAACCTGAGATTGTATATTTGCTCGTTCAATCGCAATGAGTTTGCATTTATTCACCCTTCGAAATAGAGTAAACATGTTTTGGATTTCACAATGAAAAAGGTTACTAATGGGAATATTTGTCTTTCTGACATGAAGTCAGTGCATCTTTCTGTAAACATTCTCCATGACTGAAGTGTAAGTCAAAATGTTTTAAACAAGAGTGAAGGCAGCTCCTTTTTTGTTAAAAATACATGACTGCTTTCACCATGGAGAGAGATGGAAGATTGTTAAGGAGAGGAATGCCAGTGTCAGAAGTGATTATTACAAATCTTTCTTTTTATACCCGTAAGTATCAAAGATATAAGCTTGGCATCTTTAATATGCCAGAATAACTTTTTCTTTAGGCCTTATTAATCTTTATTTTTTAAAACCCGAGAACAAATTTGATGCAGGGAAAAGTTACTCAATCTCATCCTTTGAAAAGCGGGAATTGTATTTGTACTGATTTTCGGAATTAGTGAAAAAAAACCAGAAAGAAATAAAAGAAAGTATAAGACAAAAACTTTAAAGATGTGTTTTTCTGGGGTGCTTGGTTCTTAGGCTTTTAGTTTAATTGATCACATGGCACATATAAGCATAGAAATTCAATTTCCTAGAAAAGAGAAATGGCTTAGAAGAAAGAGGAAAGAGAATAAACTTGGAACAAAGCTCAATTATCCATTTCAACCAAAGTCGAAACATCCTTATATCACTTTAGGACACTGCTTATTAGCATCCTGGCATTTAATTATGGGAATTGAATGTGATATAGTAGTTGGAATTCTGGTCCCTTACCACATTGGCATGATGAGTTCTTCAACCCATCTCTTCATTTTCCTGAGCTCAGTGTAGAAGTATTTGGCTTCATTTGATCCTTTTCTTCTCTCTACAGCTTGACCAGTTGGAAAAGGCAGTCCAGGCTGCCCACACATTTTTCATGGCCAACCCTGAACACATGGAAATGCAGCAGAACATTGAGAATTATAGAGTGATGGCTGGTGTTGAGGCATTCCAGTTGGTCGATCTAGAAGCCAAACCACACTTGGTGAGTTCTGGGGCCCCTCCCCCTTCCCCTGTGTCTTCGTCAGTTCTTCATTGCTGGGACACAATACTCAGCACCACTGCCTTAAGGGAGAGGAGACTTGTGCTAGATCACAGTTTTAGAAAGGTCTCATTCCAGTCTTGGCCAATGGAGGAGGGACATGGTGGAAGCCAACCCAGAGAAAATCTAGTCGTTCTGTGGGGATTAAGAAACAGAGAAGAGCAGAGCTAAGAAGGGAGATGTATCCGTCCAGTCCAGACCCTCGTCCTCTGACCAGGTTCCGCTTCTTAACAGCACAGGAAATCATTGGATTAATCCACTGATGCAATTTGTCTCCATGATGGGTGGCCTCCGAAATCACTAGAGAAAAGGATGAGAGAGGAAAAATAAACTGGAGGAATATCACTTTTGTTATTATTCTCACTATGTTGGGCAAGGCCCGGAAGTGGGTGTCATTTCCTTTTATGCCAGCTGTCCTGCCCTTGTTCCATGGTCCTGCCTGTCAGCAAAGGATTAGAAAATAAAGTCTTCTGTGAGTGTGCTTTGAATAACAACCGAGTTAGTTGGTGGCATAGAAGCTTTCCTCCTCTCTAAGCACCTCTTATTTATAGTTATTTGAATCCAGGAGAGTTAGGTCTTAGCTCCAGTGCAATGCTTCATCCCTCTGTGGCACGAGACTTTGATACCAAGCCTTCCTAAGTGACCCGAGGCTTCCCGTATCCTGCTTTTTAAAAATACACTGCTTTTTGAGATTTTTTTTCCTGTTTCTTTTCAGGAAAGCTACACTGCAGGAGTTAAATATTATGAGGCCGATGACTTTGAAGTGGCCATCAAGTACTTTGAACAAGCTTTAAGAGAGTATTTCAACGAGGACATGGAGTGCCGGGCTCTCTGTGAGGGGCCTCAGAGGTTTGAAGAGTATGAGTACTTAGGGTACAAAGCTGGTCTCTATGAAGCCATTGCAGGTAAAAATTGCTTTTTCTCTGTATATAAATATTTTACTATTAAATGATAGCATTCATTTTGTAACAAAAAGCACTCCAATGATATAGAGGTATGTACTGTAAAAAGTGAAAACTTAAATTTTCTGATAATAGTTTACTCAGTTTTTGTAGTGCATTTGTAGATATTTATGTAAAAGTCTTTTGTTGTATTTCTATAAAAATAGAGTGGTCTATTAATATTGTGTTTCAACTTCTTTTTGTTTGACTTTATGCTTAACAATGAATTGTGGACTTCTTTCCATGTAAGTACATAGCAGATTCATCTTGAATTTAATGGGTTGGTAATAGTCCACTTTGCTGGTAAACTAAAATATATTGATAAGCTTTTTATTAATGAGTATTAAAATGAGTGCATTTTAATTGTTATGATTAAAATTCAGTAGTGATTCTTGTCTTACCTTCATCTGATACTTGAAAGAATCATTCACTAGATATGACAATGGTATCTCAAATAGATAATTTGCAATAAACAACGGGTTAATTTGGCCAAGTAGCCTCTTCTGGGGAAAATGTAAGGTCTCAGCTGCATGCTATATAAAAATAATTTGTATTAACAGCATGAACATAAAGAGTATAATTGTTACAGAATGTTCAGGAGAATATTTTTAGAATATTTGGAGAAGAAAAGCTACTCCGAGCATTACAAGTGATAAGAAAAATAGGAAATAGACTCTACAAGATGTAAATGTGGACTTAGTGACCTAAAACAATAGAAAAATTCACAGAAATGTCGCAGACACATAGTTCATGTTCTCCATATTTAAAGGGAGCTTACATGGTTTTGCTACTGGTTGTGCCAATGTTGCTTTTGGTCGTTAATTGTAATAACAACTACTTAGCAATGATAATATCTTTGATCTTCAAGATAATTATGTAAGTAAATATTACTACCTTTTTTCTTTCTTTTCTTCTTCTTTTAATTGCTCCAGTCAATGAAAGGGAAAATGTTTAGAGGCCACAGGGCTGTGGGATTTGGGTAGGAGGCTGTCCTGTGAAGGGCCCAAGATGTGTCCATATTTGATCTTCTTTTTGGGAAAGAGGTTGTTGTGGTCATACTTCTTGGGAGTTAGGAGCATGTGGGTGCAGGTGGGCACACCGTTTGCGGCAGGTCACAGTGTGGCAGTTGTGTTGTGGGTGAGCTGGGGCAGGAACTATTTGATAATGCCAGTTCTCTGGCACAGTGTCATGTGGGCCAAGGTTTGGGGACTGTTTCTAGTTATGTGATCTGAGGCAGTGTGGCCATCCTGTCACCATTTGCTGCCCTGGTCAGGTGGGATGTGCCCTCCTTGTCTTGACTTTTGGCTTGGACACTCCCCTGGTGTCACTAGATGGGACCTCAAGCGTGATGATCTTGCCATCAGTATCTTCACACAGACTTGCATATCTGTGTCTGCAACTGGACTACCTTGTTAAAGTGACACCTTGTTGTTTTTTAAAATGAAGAATTATAACTCACGAAGATTAAACAGTATGATTAAAGTGAAGCTGGGAATCCAGTTGACATTTTGTTTTTAATCTAGAGCCCACACTTTTAAAGTCTAAAATACATGAATGAAAAATGCTAAAGGATAATTTATTCAGTAAGAAATTAATATTTAACAAATAGTCATTGAGTACATATTGCATTTCAAATTATAGGAAAAACAATATTCAGTTTCCCTAACTTCCAGTGTTGTCTGTCTCTAAAATGTGCTTATCTGGTAGCTCAGACCATACCCAAAAAGGTCATCTTTCAATCCAGCACTTTCCTCAGCTCCTATTCCCGTCTGATTGGCTGCCTGCAGCCCTCCTGCTTTTATTGTTGGTGTTTTCCAATGTAGTAAACTACTTACGAATGTTAACGATGCTGGAATAATAAGCACTCTTGTTCATTCCTTGGGTGTGCCATCTTCTGTCCACCTGCAACCCTCCACAATGTTGTTTTCCCGTGTTGCCTGGCTAAAGGTCTGTCTTTTCAGTGCTCGGCTTATATCATTCCTCATAAGAATTGGTGAAAGGGATGGGTATATGGGCAGAAGAATGAAGCCAATGCCAAGTGTAACATTCTCAGGGTGGAAAGTGAATCATTCAAAACCCTCTATGTTAGGGAGACTGTGAGTTGTAAATTATTAAATATTGGCTATGAACATATCAACTATATATATCTATATGAGAGAGAGAGTGGCTCAAAATTATCATGTTAGGTCATCAGTTTACCCCCCAAACAACCCAATTCACCTAAAATCAGGACATTTCTGTGAATTTCTGAAAACTAGTTCTGACAGTTGTCATCCTTAGTCCCCCAGGGCCTCTGCTAGATCTAATTGTCTACATTTTTGTTAATAATGATGTTCATTTAGATGTCAACTTTATGAGTGCTTTACATTTGAGTTGCTAAGTATTTCTCTACTCTCAATCTTTTATTTGGAAATGATTTTCTGTGTTGTGGTTTTAGCGGGATACGTGGCCTGTCCCTTCACTCCCACGTTTGCCGTGCAAATGTCTGGGGAACAGTTGGGAAGAATGTCTTGGTGTCATCTAGTCATTGAAGAAACTGACATCTTCCCACAGATTAGTATTTAGTGATGTGGTCAAGGGTCACCACAGTACATTGGCTTCTGGAACAAAACAGACACTTTGTAATTTCATTTTTTTAAAATTTTTTCAAAGCATAACTACCACCACCATTATCATGACTTCCACTAAAGAAAAAAAGTGATGTTAAAAAAAAGGCTTGATCCTTACTGTCCAAACCAGATATAATTAATGAGAGTAATTCGACAACTTTCTTGGGAATTTGAAACATACTCAGTTTATTATAAGAAGGAAATTTTAAAATGCATTCCCACACAAGTGGCTTGGATCTCATCCTTGTTCTAAAAACTTCATTGCACAACGATGCTTGAGACAGAAAGTAGGCAAAGAATATCATTAATAAAAAGTATTATGACAGTTCTCAATATGTAAAGTCTCATCTGGTTTAAAGTTGTCTTAAAATTACAAGAAAAACTGACATTTACGATACAGGATGTATTACAAAGCCGTAATGTTTGAATTTCGAGTTAGGGGAGACGTGAGAAGTTGTAGAGAAGGAAGCCGGCTGCTGAGGGGCCTTCTGCTTCCCAGCTCGCCCTCAGCCCCGAGGAGTGGCGCCATTCTGTCACTCCTAGTTCGCTGCTATTTATACCCTGCTTTGAAAAATATTTTCAAGCAGAGTTTGATTTCTTGACGGGTGTATTTTCCATCTTTTCCTCTTGTTTTCTCTTTGGAATGAGAAAAAATATATAAATACTAGAAGGTAACGTGCAATGCAGATCAGCAAGTAGGAGAAAAACAGTAGAAAACCAATTTGTTCCTTTCCTACGAAAACAGCCAGCTTTCTATTTCTAACATAGAATCAGTAAGCAAAACACCTTTTTCCGTTCATGTCCCCCCAATAGCGTGAGTAACCATGGACTTAGGAGTTTTTGTTAGCCTTGTTGTGTAGAATTGAGTCAGCCAGATGAAATACAACGGGCACCATGGGCCTCCATCACCAGCAGATGCCCACTTCCTTCCTGTTGTGTTCCGAGGTCCCTCTGCTGGATGATCCAGATCCAAGCTGGGCTCTGACTAGACAGAAAATCGCCTGCAGGAAAGCAAAGGCTTGGTAGGTTCCATTGCACGGCTACGGGGTGGAATGGACGTGTCACTCCCCTCAAGGGAACTTTCTTGGCACAAGCATGGGAGAACCGTTCTCCTCCTGGAAAGGTGACTTCCACCGATGTTGGGCTAGGTGCAGGGAGTACTTCCCTCTTAGGGTCACTAATCGTGTGTGCTTCCTCAGCTCCTACTTTGATAAGATGGAGCCTGGAGCTAAAGAGGCATGAAAACCCTTGCAAGTCGTGGTATTCTCCCTTTTGCAAGTGAGAAGAGTGGAAAGTATAGAATAGGAATCAAGGAGAAAGAGGAAAAAAATGTGTATTCAAATTCCTCGTTGGTCTTGTTGAGAATTTCTAGCTCTGTGGGTGGACTGTTCTTCAGAGACTTGACTCAAATGGTCCTTGTTGATTAGCCCCTGGAGTAGCTGGGCCTAGACGTGTGCTTCACTTGACTTTTTTTCATGTCCTTCAGGTTTTATCTTTTCTCCTGTTTCACCATCTCCTGCTAAGGAATATACAATGACCCCAGTGTTAGAATATCCAAGTCCAGGTGATGGGCTCATGTGTAGCTGGGTAGAATATCAAGAAATAGTAGATATCAAGAAATAATATTATTTCTCCCTTTAGAAGAATATGCCTGGAAAACATTCGCAATGAAAAGGAGAATTTTGATTCACTTCTTCACTTGAATTCCACACATATTTGGTGGTGCCATTCTCTAAACAGTTCTCTAACACTAAGAAGCTCTAACTTTCGATCCTCATTACAGGATTCTTCCGCAGTATTCAGAGAGAGGCCCCATAGTTGTTAAATAAGAAAATTCACATTTGGATGAATGTAGGTAGGATGAAAATTGTGTCTGTCTGCTTTGGGAGGAGTAAACAGAAGGTGGGGTGTATGAGATGGAAAGTAGTCAATGTAAAAAAAGGAACGTGACCCAGAGAGCTTGAAATCTACTGTTCAGTGACCATGATGAATGACCACAGCAAGTCACTCCTTCTGAGAAGGTTTCATAGTTCTGAAATGAGGTTAATAGTGAGGGTGGTGAGCATGGAGCATCCCACAGAACTGTGGCTCTTACTGAGATGTGACTTTCGCAGCTTGGAAGTCACACAGATGGGCTCTTGTCTTCCAGATCACTACATGCAGGTTCTGGTCTGTCAACATGAGTGCGTGAGGGAACTGGCCACCCGGCCTGGCCGCCTGTCGCCCATTGAGAACTTTCTTCCTCTGCATTATGACTACCTACAGTTCGCCTACTACCGAGGTAAAGCGTGCATCATCTGTGAAGATCTTTGAGAGCTGTTTGTGATGACGATGGCAGTTCTGTGCTCTCTTCGCTTGGCACTCTCTGAGTCATATTGGCTCACGGTTTCAGTGCTTTGATCCCTGACTCCAAGGCAGGGATGTTATGGTGGTAGGGTGTGGTGGGACAGAGCTGCGCAGCTGGGAACCAGAGTAGAGAAGAAAGACAGGTGAGAAGAGAGGCTGGGGGCCAGGTACATCCCCACCATTGTGACCCATAACTCATCCAGTTGTCCCCTAAGTGTATTTCATGGACCTGGTAGGTGTCTCCTCATAGAGTCACGTAGACAAGCATGCCAGAAGGTCACAAACAGGAAAGCAGGAGATGTTTGTGCAGTTTCTCTCTCAGCTCACATCGCTGCAACTCAGAACGAGGAGAACACGGTGTGATCACACATGAGCGACTTGCATAATGTAATGCCCCGGAAATTACACTACATGGGCACTGTATGATTTTTAAACTTAATTTTAATACATATACAATTATGTGGTTTAAAGACCTCTTATTTTTCCTGTTTCCACTTCCCCATTTCATGCCCTTCAACCTAGTTTTTAATTTATATTAATACTTCCAAAACATTGTATGCAAGAAAAAAGTGCACACACGTGCATTCACAGAATGCTTCTTCCCTCCTTTACACAAAGGCTACATAAAGAGCTACAATGTTCACTGCATTGTTTTCTCACTGAATATGTGATTGATTTTTCGTAGTAAGGTAAGCCTAGGGAATTGTCAATTTCTTAGTCAAAACTGTTGATTTTTAGCAATTCTACATGGTACTACCTAATTGTATCAGTACTCAGAAATTTTCTTCATCCTTCTTTTGTTACAGCTGCATATCATTTTACTATATTTTAGGTGATTTCCCATTGATGAGCAGTTGTGGTTTTCATAAGCTTTTGCTATTACCATGAACGTTCAAGGGAAGAACATCTGACATTGTATTGCACATCTGTACATAAATATCCATAGGATAAACATCTGAAAATACGACTGCTGGGTCAAATGAATCATTCATCTGTAATTCTGATAATGTTGCCAAATTTTACTGCACACGGATTACGTTTTCAGTTGTTGGTCGAATGAATATCAATATATCATTAAGTTCTTAGATATTACCCAATCCAATGATAAAGTTGATTCCACAAAATTGTTTGAGCTTTTATTTCTCTTACTGAGAAAGAAAAATGGACCATCCTTTCCTTTGCTTAAAACCAGCTAATTGGATTCAGATTCTCAAAGAAAGAGCTTAGACATTACATTGTCTACCATCTTTGTTTTATAGACAAGTGATTTACATAAACTGACTCAGCTCATTGGCAGGTCTTAAGTACCAGTTCATTGCTCTTCTCATTCCTTCTCCCTGTCTCTGGAATCAGTGTCTTGAGAAGAGGTCAGTAGTGAGGAAAGAATTTCCCTTTTAAAATAATAACAAGAAAAAGTCCCAGGCCAACATTTAAAGCTACTTTGGCAAATCCCCTCCCTTTCCAAAAGCAAACATTACTCATTGCCCTGGCACTGGTGGCAAATGATAAATCATGCGCTTGTCTTCAAAAGTGAATGCAAAGGAGCTGAGAAAGTTGCTTAATTATTATCATTCCTGCTTAAAAAAAAAATCAGTCATCTCTGAGTGTATGTATCCAGAGGGAATTTCTTTCTTCTTTAAAGATATCCAACCCTGTGACCTTTTTAAAACATGACACACAGCTTTCAAATTCTGTTCGTTATAGCTAAATATTTTTAAATATTCCTTTTGTAATAGCTAAAATTTCCAACTGAGAGTTCCTAGTTGAGACATTTGTTTCTTTTAGCAGTTAGCTACCATCTAGATTGCTGCAGTAGTGGGTCAAAGCGGGGGTGAGGGAGTCCCAGAGCATAAAGGACTTTCCGTGAGATTGCCAGTCTAGCACAGTCTTTACAGCAATGAGAGTTAACATTTTTAAATTGTGTATCAATTGCACGTTGCACACAGAATTGTGCATCATAGCTGCAGAAGGCCACCCTCAGGAAGTTTAGTTAATATAGAATCAGAGCAAAAATTACAGTTAACTCCTACAATTCTGCTGTGCATTTGTATTAAGTGAGTTGTTAGCCAACATCTTCAGGTCAAGACTTTTGACAGTTTAGGCAAAATATCGAGTGCCAAAGTGGGCCAAAGATGATCTCTTTTAAATATCTGATACTGTTCCCTTTGCTCTTATGTTAACCTTGATAGACAGATTGAAAGTCTGTTTTAAAGTCTTCTATGCAGAGACCTGGGCTGACTCTAATGCTGCAACTCCTTGGTGTTTCAGTGGGTGAATATGTGAAAGCCTTGGAGTGTGCCAAGGCCTACCTGTTGCTCCATCCCGATGATGAGGACGTGCTGGACAACGTGGATTACTATGAGAGTCTGCTGGAGGGCAGCATGGACCCGGCATCTGTTGAGGCCAGGGAGGTGAGACCAGTGTTCAGAGAGGAAGCTCTGCTGTATGTTCCTGGGAGAGTTAATAAATATGTAATATTTTTATTAAAAATACTCAATGACTTAGTAAAAGTTCTAGAATTTAGTTAATTGACGTTTTATCTAGGCCACAAGTATATTTTTCTCCTGAATGCTAGCTCACAAAAATATGTAACATAGTGGCTTTTTTTTTTTTTTTGCTTCTCTGAATGCTTTTCTTAGTCCTTTGTCACTATCTAATGAAAATTATTTCCACTTGAACATTTATCACTAACAAGTGTGGGTCCTTGCTTCACTTATCATGGCAATTAAAACTGAGCATTCAACACAAGCTTATAGGAAAAAACTTTAATTAGAAAGTAAGTGAAATTGAAGAGTGGCATAGCGCTGACAGAGATCAAGGTACTCCCTAGCAAATGAAAGTAGGAGAAAAAAGAGAAGGGACATCAGTTTGAAGGGGGCGCACATCTGGAGTGGATGATCCGAATGGCCTGGTAACAGGGAGAGGGAACCAGTTTATGGGGTTCTGTGCTGGCCCAAGTTCTCATTGACCATTCTCCAGTCATGGCGTCATAGCTCCAAAAGAACCTTCTGGCTTGAGGCGCAATTTGGCTTCTTAGAGTTGGTGGTTGTTCTTGCTGAGGGGTTCTTTAGGGCTCTCTGCAGCCCTGCTTTTCCCGGAATCCAGGAGACTTAATGTTTAGGGTAATGCCTGGAGACTTCAAGGCGTCCCTTCAGCGGGTCTGGAACTGGTTAATGTAACAGCTGATGATTGAGTATTCCTGTAATTCCTGAAATGTACCTTAAGAACTCTTATCCGGGTGCCCTCAGTTTTGAAGGGAGTCAAGCTAGATTAGGTTAACTTAGGAAGAATAAACCTTGTATTAGCATGCGTACATGTGGAGCCGAACAGAGTTGGATCCCCTAGTCTTAATGTATTAGAAGTTTGAAATATTTAGCTATAAAATGAGGGCAGAGATGCCACTCTTTATCCTGATTTATTTTCTGGTTGGGCACTTTCTGGTCCAGTCTCTAGGTTCATATTTTCCTTAGAACAAAATAAAAATTGTGCTTTTAATGAGTAACAGATTAAAGGTCAAGGGGTTTATTTATCTTCTGTCCCAATGGTGGTTTCTAATTGTGCCAGTATCTCTAAACCATTATTAAAATATAAATGTTTTTCTTTTTTTCCTTTTATTTTCCTCTAGGATTTGACAATGTTTGTGAAACGTCATAAACTTGAGTCTGAACTGATAAAATCAGCCGCGGAGGGTCTGGGATTTTCATACACAGAACCAGTAAGAGCTAAATGGGATGGAATAGTTTATTAAAAGAACTTCTCAGCAGAGTTCATATTTATATATTTTTATTCCCTACCCCCATTTAAAAAAAAATTCCATCACTATCTTTGTGTTTAAAATGTGGTAGAGGGCTGGAAGAATACAGCAGTAAGAATGCTTGCCTAGCAAGCGGAGAATTTGATTCCTTAGTGTAACATGGTGATACATATAATACCAATGAAAGGCTGAGGCAGGAGGAGTGTCGTATTTTCAAGGTTATCGTGGGCAACATAATGAGATCAGGAGCAGTTTGAGCTATAGAGTGAGACTCTTTCTCTCTCTTAAAAAAAAACATGGAAAAAGGAGAGTGTCAACCCCACTTGGGACTCGCTTCCCAATATCAAGAGCTTTTACCTCTCTGTTCTTGATTTATAAATAAAAACGCTTTCTATGCCTTGAAAAAAACATGAATTAGAGAGATTCTTTACATGAATCTCTTACACTTCAAAGGAGTTTGATAGACCCGTCACTGAGGTCCAAAGTCAAGGTAAATTAATTTACTTACAAGTATTTTATACATGTGTCATTTGCCTCAAGATTGTTTTATTTTTCCAAACTTTTCATGCCCTTAAGATTTTCTCTTAGTGCTTATTATTTAAAAATTTAAGAGACCTCAAAGGGCACAAAATCGTTTCCACTCGCCATGCTGCCCCTTCCCACATCTCATGCTGCCTTCCTGTCCTTGTTCACAGGAATCATGCCGCTTTCTGGGTATTGCTATGGTGTAGACAGGTTTGTGTGCCCATTGTGTACAGGAAGCTATCAGTCATTTTTATACTTGAGTAGCTTTATAAAATTTTTAGCCACATATATAAAATTGATGGACTATTCAAAATAATGAACTTGTCTCCTGATGCTAAATATTTGAATGATACCTGATCTTTTTCTACTTTCTTAGTACATCAAGCGTTTCTTTTCCTCTCTATTGAACATTGATTGTAGACTAAATGACCAACAGGATTACCCTCCCATCAATTGATAAAAGGTTTTAAAGTTCTTGAAAGTAAACAACTTTACTAACGGAACGTGTCTGATAACCTCCGTGGCTCCTACCACTTTACCATAGATGTTTCATCTACAAGAAATAATATTTTAAATCACTTGTTTTATTTATAAGTTACATAATGGTATTAACTGGTATTCCTTTGATGAGAAAGATCATCTTTATTTTAATATAATAATAATATTTTCCTGTTTTATTTGTTTTGTTTTATTTTTTTACTGGGCATGATGAACCCAGGGCCTTCATAATCAGCTATACCTCCAGCTTCTTTTTATTTTTGATACAGAGCGTCACTTTGTCTCTAAGTTATTCTGGCTGGGTTTGAACTTTCAATTTTTCGCTTCAGCCTCCCAGAGTCGAGGGATTCCAGATGTATGCCACAAGTCCAGCTTTTTATTTCCTTTCCATTTATGTTGGCATGGTCTTTATTCATTTAATCTACTTGTACTTATTTTTTTTTTATACCACGTATATGTCGATAAGATTATGAAGTCATTATTTGTAGAATATTCCATTTACAATATATTTTATTATTTTGTCTGTGGGCATACTATGATTTAATTAGCCCTTTAAAATTACATCAGTTGAAGGCCACATTTTTATTGTAACATTTCTATTACGTGTATCCTTATTTGTTGTTTTAAAAATTGTGTTCTCCCAAGAGGCCTTAGCGCTTGTCCCTCGCTTAATGATCCTGGACAAAGAAGTGACTCAAGCTAGAATTGTTTTCTTTCTTTGTTTATCAATGAGTTGGACTGAATGATCATTTTTCATTGTTGTGTTACCAATTTCCACATGACTTACTTGAACACAAGGATGAGTGTTCAGGTTAATTCTGTACCTTATGTTTGAGTCTCTAAGTTCTTTTTTCCCTTTGCTATACTGATTTATCTATTCTTAGCTTTAAAAAAATAAAAATATATTGTATTTCCGTGTAAGATGTAAATTTCCTAATATTTTATTTGAATATTTGCATCTTTTATTTCTATGCATGACATTTCAGCAACAAAATTTTTCTTAATTTAATACAGAATTATTGGATCAGATATGGAGGACGACAAGATGAGAATCGGTGAGTTTTCTGTTTAGTCTTTTTTTTATGAGAAGAAATACAGAATATATTATAAACTCTATGACAGTGTCCAAAAGATGTAATTAGCAATTTCAGGCTGCAAATTAGCAACTCTATGTCCTGATCCATGCTCTTTCAGTAACATTTGTGTGAAATCTGAGTAACCCCCTCTCTTCCTGACCCTTGGGATTTTTTTTTTTTTTTTTTTTAGAATTAGTTGACTCAGTTTCTGAATACTAACATTCTGTAATTTAAAATTAAAGAGAGTGGGCTGCTGTTTTTGAATTATTAATAAAACAACCTCTGATTTTTTTGTTGTGAATTCCCTTACATATTTATTTAAAATCAAGGTCTTCAAAAAGTTTGTTCTGCAAGCTAAAATATCAGGTACCATTAACTTGCTCAGAAGTGAGAACTTCTATATATGTATATTTGTATCTAACCTGTATCTATCTATAGTAAGGTAGATTAGATGATAGATTTTTTTTTTTTTTTTATTTTGATACAGGATCTAGCTCTTGAGTCTGGGCTGGTCCTGAAGTCACTATGTAGCCTAGTTTGGCCTAAAACTCATGGTAATGCCTCTGCATCCGGAAACTTATATTTTGAAACAGTTGAATTTGTATGTTTGAATAAATCAGACTCAGAGCATATTTGAGTTACATATTTCGGATCACGTGGTTCTGTCTGTCCATTTTCAAATAGTGTAACAGGTCATTGCAAGGAAAGGACTTGCATAGAGTCTCACCAGAAGGTACCAGCAGGGACGGGTCTTAATCAGAATCATGAATTCTTTCACTTGTTGTAGAGGATATGTCACTTTGATGAATTAGGACTACTGCAAGACACATAAAGGTGACTGTGCACAGTGTGTATGCATTGAAGGCACAGCTCATACTCATTGTGTGCTTGCAGAGTATCACACAAACCTACATCTTCTTAAAATAGTGAAGAACTACCACCTTAAGAAACACTTTACTTGAAGTCAACCATTAATTCTTAATGTATTAATATTTAAGTAACAATATAATATGTTGAGCACAATGAAGCTACACATGGTAGCTTTTACCCACTCCTTTGAGACCATAATCTGATTTGAGTCAGGGAGTTCTGGTTATTACTTCAAGTAATTGCAATAAAGGTTGAAAGATTTCGAAGAGTAGAGTGGACTATGTTAATTGAGAGATAGAGAAGAACCTCATCAGAGGCAGGGCCATTGCCTTTGGTCATGCAACGGAGGTGAACTTGTGTGCAGTCTATGCAGATATACCGTAAAGTTTCATAGGCCACCTGGGTCCAGGATACTTTGCCTTTCAATATATTGAAGCAGTGGGAAATTGTCACTCCAACATTTTTCAATGGACAGGATCCCTTCAGGAGTAAATGTGGAGGAAGGAGAAGCCCACGGATTATCCGTGGGAAAGAAGTCATTACCCAAGACAGACCGAGACCTAAGAGAGGGTGAGTACCTGCACACGTTTACCCTTCCAAGGAGAAGAGGGCAGGGAGGGAAGCAATTCATTCTCACCAGTATTAATGCAGAACCCACTTTCTTGGGGAAATTAAGAATAAGACTAAGGTCTTATGGTTTGAAAGTCTTAAATGATGGCTCAAAAACAACCATATCTTAGATTTATGTATCAGTGCAAAAGTGCTTTGAAATCCACTCTCTCCTCTGAACCCCACAGGCAGGGATTGTGTGGTCATTTTATCCCAAGGAGGCTAATACATAGGACTTAGCAAGACAATGGGACTTAATTCTCTCACACAGTCAACATAGCTAGGTAATGTGAGTTAGACTGTATACAGGATAAAACTGGGCAGAAGATAAGCCACGTGAAATATTAGATTAGCTCACTCAATGTGCTGAAAGAATATAGATTTAAACAGTGCTCTGATGGAAAGTAGACTTTGTTTTTATTTTTAACTTTTTTTTTCCATTACTGAGGATTGAACGCAGGGCCTTGTGTATAGGAGGCTAGCATTTTCACTTAGCTACGTCCCCAGCTCAGAAGTTGACTTTGAATTAGCAGGAATGTAGAGGGATCCATTGTAGATCATGAATGCATTGAGGAAAGGCACAGACATGAGGACAGCAGGATGTTACATGCTCACTCATGTAACACCAAAATTAGTGTTATCTCAGATGGAATGCTGCCAAAAGCTGTTCTTAAATAGAGCCAAGCATTATTCTAATGATAAACTAACAGCAACAGCAGCAGTAACAATAGTAATGTTTCCTGGCAATTACTAATGTTTCTATATGTTTTATAATTTTAAACACATGTGCGTATACTTTATTTTATTTGTTTATTTATTTAGAGACAGGGTCTCTGAAGTCCAGGCTGGTCTTGAACTCGCTATGGAGCCCAGACTGGCCTTGGCCTCACGGCAATCCTCCTGTCTCAGCCTCCCTTATGGAGTTCTGAGATTACAGATGTGCGCCACCATACCCAGCTTATGTGGTGCTGGGGAATCAAACTTTGCTACTTAGCACTTGTCTCAGTGCTTGGTAGGCAAGTGCTTTAACTGCTGAGCCATTCCTCCAGCCCCTATACTTCATTTTCATCTTCGCAGTCTCTCATGGGAGAAGATGCAGTGACTTCTAGGTTCTCACACTCTCAGGGTGTTGATCAAACGTTTGAGTGCAGGATAAAGAATTTAACACCTGTTTCCTTCTTCACCTGCTTCATGGGGTATAATAAAGTATACATCCAAAGTGTGCCACCCCTGCTGATCAAATAGAGCCATCCCTATGAATCCATGGGGGATTCATTCTTCCAAAAGTCAAGGATGCTCAGATCTCTTGAATACAATCGCATAGAATCTGCATGCCCCCTCCTATATGCTTTATATCATCTGTAAATTACTGACCATACCTAACATGGCGTAATCCCCTCTCTCATCTGAACCCCTATGTGGTCTAAGTACTGTGTAAATAGTTGTCACGCCGTGTTAGGGAATAATGACAGAGAAAGGCTGTAGGCACTCATCCTAGATGTGTGCTTTTTTTTGACACTTTCCAATCTCAAATGTTTGAATTTATAGATGCAAAAACACAAGTAGAGAGGGCTGACTCTAATGTGAGATAAGGAAAGGCTTTCAAAAATCTCCACTGAGAAGTACAGTATTTCTTCCCCCAGGAGACCTTGTCAGCACATTCCTCTCACTGATTTGGAAACTGCTGGCTCTCGGCAGCTCTGAGATTTCCCAGCCCTTTCCTTCCTTAGCTTCTAAGTCAGTTTGAAGCAGTAAACAGGATAACGTGCTCCTCTCATCTGACTCAGACCTCAGTTTGCAGCCACAAACCTCAAGGTCTTTTACAACTGCCAGGTAGGTTGGGGGTCGGCCATAGTCAAGATTGTCCTGTTTTTCAGGTGAGAAATCACCCAGGAAATTGGTGCTAGTTGGGCAGAACCCTGCTGAAGTGATTTGGAAACTCCCGAATAGTTGCCAAATTGTAATTTTTAAAAAATCAAACTTAATTGATATTAGGGAAAATGATGTTCAGTAACTGGGAAGGTTATTAAGAAGAGTGGAACAGAGGACGATATGTCATTATTTTTGAGATTACCAAAATTTACCATTTCTGCAGGTTTTATTTTTAAAATAGACCAATAGATCTCAGGATATTCACTGTGAGCCTGTTGGTTTGGAAGGAAGGAAGGAAGGAAGGAAGGAAGGAAGGAAGGAAGGAAGGAGGGAAGAAGACATTTTTCTATTCGCCCACTCAACACAACATTTCCTAACAAGACTTTTTTTTTTTTTTTTGCCCCCTAACCCCAAATAAAGCAGTTTTCTAGGAAACACCAAATTAGCTCCCTAGAATTGGGTTCGATTCTGATAACCCTGTCTTGAAATACCATGAGTTCCACAGGTGGAGTCCTACAATCCACAAAGCTGCCTGTGTTTGACGAACCAGGGATGAATAGTATGTTCTCACATGCACTTTCTGACCAGCCTTTTGAATGACAGGCTACAAATGGGCTTCCATTGTTCTCTCTTTGAAATTGGTTACTTTACAGAGCTGGTCACAGAACTGGAGGAAATGCATTTTATGCACAAACACGCCAGATGCAGAAGGACATAGAGCAAGAAGGAGGTCATGGAATGTCTTCTGTGCTCCTTTTTTGGAAAACCCCACCCCAGGTTCTCCATGTACCCAGCAGCTAGGAAGCTCATCAAATCTTGTTGTTCAAGAACCTAATAGTGAATTTTAAGACTTCCATTCCTTTCCCAGAAGTCAATGCATGAAGATCCAAGTCGCAACCCTCTCACAAGAGTCCTTCTATGGACTAATTCCATCCTGAGTCCATTCAGGGGCTGCACTTCAAGTCTTATTAGGAATGGAAATACACTTTTGTTTTTTCAGGAAATTACCACACTTTTAGAAACTTTGAACTAGGAACTGTGGACAAAGACATTTCTTATTATACCACAACTGGAAAATCTTCTGTCTCATCTCCAGACATCTAAATACAACCTAAATTAAGAACAGTGATAGCTAAAATTCTGAAACAGAAAAGGCTTCTCTATCTTAGTCAATCTGAAAGCAGATATTACGAAGGCAGAAGTGATCTGTGAGCCACACAATGAAGGCTATTTTGTCCTTTCTTCTGTCCTGCAGATTGTCCTTTTTTCTGGTTATTTAGCAGTACTTTATTTGTTAGTATTCAAACTGGACAGTTCCTAAACGTTGAGTTAAGGGTCACCCACAGCCACATCCTGGAGTAATCCCTATCCCAAGAATCCATGTGTTAATGTCATAGAAAGGGCTTCTGTGGCTTGTCCATTCTTTCAAGCACCATTTTTCCAAAGGTCATGCTGTACAGTGACCTAAGTCATTGGGAGTGTGGTAGAAATAACAGTGAGGAAGCTTAATATTTAGGATATTATTCTTGTGCTATAGCATACCCAGTGATCCTTATCTATAGATTCAGGGTGGTACATGTTTGAGATTAGAAATTAGAAGATCTTTTGTAAGCTGTATTCACATACAGCTGTATACACACTTGCTGGCTTGCACTCCCCTAACTGGCCTTGTGTGACGTTGTGATAATTATGGGAAAATGACTCTTCCTGCCCTGAGCCACAGGCGATGAGCACCAACAAACACGTTCATAGATGGTCTCTCTTCATTGCAGCCATCGAGGAAGAGCCAGGAACATTCCTTATGAATGAGGGAAGGATTAAGTTGTTTAAATCTCCTTGTGCTGTGGTTAAGAATTGGCTGAAGCCGTCCTGTCAGGCCTTAGAGCCACAACCTACTGGACTGCATTTTAGTTTTAATTTTAACGTTTTCCCCTGTCTGGAGTGCTACCAGTAATCTACTGTCTGGATGACTAATCTTATGAATGGCAAGCTTTATTCCTCTCTCTCTCTCTTTCTCTCTCTTTATATTTTTGGCTAATGGGTGAGTAATTGACTGTTTAAGTGCAAATGTGGGAAATTTCCAAAAAGAATTCCGTATTTAGTGATAGTCATGTTAGCCCCAGGAAAGGAAGACTTGTAGCACAGACACTGTGTGTCCTGTAAGATCTAGATAGTGAAGATTTCATGTTACACCTTTATCTTCCTTGTCCTTGTGTAGTCCTTAAGTCTGCTTAGCAGGAGTGTCCATACCACTGTCACCATCTTGAAAACAGTCTGTGTTGTGTAGCGTGTTTATTGAGGTACTTCTGTCAAAATTAGCATGGCATTGCAAGCTAACTCAATGTGGAGCTTGAGACAGGCTTTTCTCTAAACATTTAAGTCTGGTAACTTTAAAAATCGTGTTTTGAGAGCTGAGAGCTTGGTTCAACAGTTAAAATGCTCAGCTAGCAAGTGCAAGGCCCTAAGTTTAGTTATCCAGCACTCCGTATGATAGGTGTGGAAATGCACACCTGGAATCCCAGCACTTGGGAGGCTGAGGCAGGACGATTGGCGTGTGTTAGAGGCCTGTCTGGGCTACATTGTGAGTTCAAGAGCAACTAGAATTACAGAGAAAGACCCTGCCTCAAATAAAGAAGAAACAAACAAAAACCCACAGTTTGAAATTAGGCTAATTATATTCAAAGTAATATATTCCCAAAATAGAAAACTTGGCAGAATACAAACCAACCCGGTTTACTAAAATCCCTGTGTCTTCCACTTCTATATGAATTTTACATTGATAAATGCTATTGAGTGAACTTACAAATATCTTACCTTTCTTGTCGAAGGAACATTTATTGTTGTATTTTTAATTTGGAGTGAACATGCAAATCACTCTGCCAAATAATTAAAGTTAGGTTTGCCACAGTTGAACTGTGAATTCTACTCAGCTGCATAGATTTGAAGAACATTTTCCCAAACTGTGTTCTCTGGTAAGAGGTCCTTTTGAGGGACTCTACGTACTCTATTATTTTGTTTCAATTTTGTGAAAAAACAATAGCACACACATAGCATCTTATGGGAGACTTCTTTTGACAAAGTACCAACATCGGTTTCTTTTGGCCCTCATAAGGCTCCAATGAAGTTGGAAATAAGGTGGAATCCCTCCTGAGGCTTAGCTGGGAAGTATTTTCTCCCGAGTTAGATGGCAGATGTAGTTCCCAAAGGGCCTCAGTGTGGTTCCTCAGTTCAGTATAGGCTATTGGTCAGAAGATGCCCTTACATCCTTGCCATGTGAGCTTCTCCAACATAGCTGCTTGCTCCATCAGCACACAAAAATAGAGAAGGCAACAGACTGAGTCTGCCCGCAGGAGATAAGTTACAATCTACCATAATATAGTCATAGATGGAGGGTCCCATATCCCATCACTTTTACACCTTCTGCTGTTGAGAAGCCGGCTCCAGGCCACACCATACTCATGGTGAGCACACTACACATGGGTATAACAGTCGTACGTTGACTATGCAAAGGCAGGACCACCAGTGGGCATTGAGGGCTACTTTAGAGTCCTTCTGATACAGGAAACAAGGGAAACAGGGAGGGAAACATGGAGGGAAATGTAAGAAAAAGGAAATAAGTAATTGTAGGGATGCTGTGACTGAGGTACAACTGAGGGGCTCTGGCGAAGGCCGAGTCTTCTTAGGGGAGAACCCCATGCAACACCCATTCTATCTTTCACAGTCATGTGGTATCAAATGAAAGAAATATTCGTTATCCACCCCCACATACACGATTCATCCATTATTATAGGGAACCCTGGTTTTGACATCTGTTTATTTCCTGAATCCATATTGTTTATCAGGGCTCCTGATAGTGATCATTTTGGTCTTTGTTCTTAAGTATTCATGAGGAAACAGCCTCTCCTCTCCTAAATTGCCCATCAAAAGCTGTTGTGTGTTGTCTGCTTCCCTTCTTGGAGACAGAGGTAAACAGGTAGCCAATGTCCTTTGTCCCTTTAGGTGGCCCTCTGCTCTATGAGAACGTCACCTTTGTCTACAACTCGGAGCAGCTGAACGGGACTCAGCGAGTGCTGCTGGATAACGTCCTGTCAGAGGAGCAATGCCGGGAGCTCCACAGTGTGGCCAGAGTGAGGACTGGATGGGAAGGACCCTAACCATGCCGGCCTGCCAGGAGCCTGGGAAGGCAGTGGTCCTGGTCCTGTGTGCATTCAGGACCGGGACCTGAGACATCCCACTTGCTTTAGGAAAGGAGCATTGTTTGTGGCAAGGATTTCATAGCTTTGGGTTGTGAAAATTTTCATTTTTTCAAGGTGGACCCTGGATTCTCACTTTCTTCCATCCTAGGATAATGGCCCTTCCTAGTATATACAGTTTCTTAGGAAATCTTTTTACTTTCATCAATAATTCACTTCTATGCCATCTACTGCTAGGAATAGAGGGAAATATTTTGTCAGGAAGACATAAAAATGAAGATTACAGAAAGCTATCTCTAGAATGGGAGTGGTTCTGGGGATGGACTTTGCTTCCTGGCAGTCACAACAGAAACAAAGGCCAGATAATTCATAGTTCTCATTGATAAAGCCTCATCTTGCATTTTTGCTTCCAGGGAATCATGCTTGTTGGTGATGGATACAGAGGAAAAACTTCACCCCACACTCCCAATGAGAAGTTTGAAGGTGCAACTGTTCTGAAAGCACTCAAGGTAAAGTTTGCTTGGGGGTTTGGGTTCCTAAGTATCAGTCCAGAGGTTTTGATTAATGGCAGATACAGGGAGGTGAATAGCTTAGTGTGTACACCTATAGGTCAGTTGAAGGAAGCAAATATAAAATGGAAGGTTTGTTGATATTGGTTGTTTTATTTGTTTCAGGTGCTGGGGATGGGTCTCAAGGTCTTATGCACGCTAAGAGTGCACTTGCCCACTGATCTACACCTCCAGCTCTCTTTGGCGTTACTATTTACTCATTCAATCATCCATGTATTAAACTTTATATTTTGTATATGTTTCCCTAATCAAAATAATCCAGCCCCTGTTCTCTAGGACCTCCTGATCTAATTGTGAAGATGTACCCAAACAAATAATTATTCTCCAAGTATTGTTAGAGAGAAATAGAGAAAGTTTTAGGAGAGCGGAAGGGGCAATCGCATCGAACTTTCCTTGTGTGACCCGGAAGATGTTGTTTCAGTGGCCTTCTGACCAAAATCCACAAGTACAGGATATTTTTCCCATTAGTCAATGCAGGGATGGCCACCCTGTTGCCATGATGAAACCTAGTGTCTCTCTGTCTGGAGTCCTCTGGTTGACTCAGTGGTTTCTAATGTCCTTGCGTTGTGTTGTTTTCAGTTTGGTTATGAAGGCCGTGTCCCACTGAAGAGCGCCCGTCTCTTTTATGATGTCAGTGAGAAGGCTCGAAAGATCGTGGAATCCTACTTTATGCTGAACACGACCTTGTACTTTTCCTACACACACATGGTCTGCCGAACAGCCCTGTCGGGTGAGATTCCACAGCCTGAATATTTTCCTTTCTGCCTCCAGTGCAATGGCAAAGAAAACACTGCCCATTAAAGCTCTTACGTGTTAGCCTAGTATTTCAAAAGTCTATGTTTCAAAAAAGACCTTATTTTCCCTCCCCCTTTTTCTTTTTTTCTGATCCCTAAAGTTTTAGAAGAGCCTCACTCTGCACATTTTCCCATTTCAAAACTGTTTCTCCTACCTGTTAATACAAACAACACTTTCTTGTTCTAGGTTTCTTTTTTCTAGGAACCTAGAAATTGTCATGAGCTGTGTCCACAGCTTGGAGTAGAAGCAGAGCTTGGGAGGGAAACCATGAGGAACTGTTCCTTGAAAGACACTGTTTTCCTCACTTCCTGTGTCATTTCCTCTCTGCGCTGCGTCTTCTCTTCCACCCAGGTGGAAGGACTGGAAAGGAGTGGGCTTTACCCTTGTGAAGTTTCAACTAAATCAGAGTCATCTGTTTATACTTTCACTTCATCCTTAAGTCTTTGCTGCCCATTTGATGTGCACCCTACAAAATACATGGTGTTTATCCATGTACATTTCGATCAGAGAACGTCTATACTTGGAGATAGGTTCTAATTTTCCCAAGATTTCACACCAAGTTCCTATCAAAGGTCAACTCGAGTTCCTTGATGGCTTTTCCATTATTCTCTCCATATCAGTTCCCCCTTCTGTCTCCCCATGTTTTCAAAAGGCAACAAGCTCTAAAGAAAGCAGTTACATCTTCCTTCCTCTGTTGGGACTTACTGCCCTTCATCTCTTGTTCCTCTCTGTCCTTTGGCTGGCAGGTCAGCAGGACAGAAGAAACGACCTCAGTCACCCCATCCATGCTGACAACTGCCTGTTGGATCCCGAGGCCAATGAGTGCTGGAAGGAGCCTCCCGCTTACACTTTCCGCGACTACAGGTACAATCCTCACCTGCCTCCTAGCCAAGCTTTTCCCCAGCAGTCATCAGTCCCTAGGGAAGCTGGAAATCTGTTTCCTTTGCTATTGTATGCATTCCTCTGAAGCGAAGATTCTCAAATGATCCCTCAAGCTGCTGCTACAACTGAGAGTGCCGTTTTGACTTTATCTGAGGCGTGATGCCCATTTTCCATCCTCTTACCTAGAATTCATGTTTTTTAATCACTTTATTTTCACTGAGACATCCTTCTTAGCAAGGGTACCACAATCTGAGAATGAAATGCCCAGTGTTCCAGTACACACCAGGTCTTATCACACCACTTCTCCATGATTCACGTCTTGATTTTATCCATAAGAAACTAGAACCCCAAAGGAAATAATGTGTTATTTTATGAAAAACATAGTATGCAAAGAGAGAAATCCGAAGTTGTAGTCACCATGTGTATATATAATGTGTTTATTATCACCACTCTGTCTAAAACACTTACTGAGCACCTCCTAATTGCGAGGCTGGTCTAGAGCCCAAGGAGCTCTCCAGCCAATTAAAAATGGGCTCTGAAGAGTTACTTTTATATATGAGAAGAAGAGAGTTGTAAGCAAAGAGGATGAGTTCAGGAAGTGACATTAAATCATAGTGAATATACTTTGGCAGTCTCTGGAGTGGATGAAATATGAGATCAGTTTAAAAATATGAGTCAATCTTTAATGCAAGTGGAATCAATGAATACATCAGGGATATGACTAAGACTATATCTGATCTTACCAATGAGGCTTTGGAGGTCAATTAATGTGCAATTCAAAGGCTCCTTGCAGGTCAGGCTGGCCTGTTTCCCACCAGTCCTCAGTAAGGGCAGTGATGTGGTCAGTACCTGCCTGTGTGAATGACGCCCTGCTCTCCCTACAGCGCTCTCCTGTACGTGAATGACGACTTCGAAGGAGGGGAATTCATATTCACTGAAATGGATGCTAAGACCGTGACTGTAAGTAAATCTCTTCCTGTAAGTCTTTAGCGTTTTTTTTTTTTTTTTTAATCTCTGTCTTACTATCTTTCCAAGGACTCGCAGGTTACTGGATTTCAAATACTCCAAGCCAAAGGATAGAAGAAGTAAAGAGAGTCTCATTATAGATCATACCACATGAGAAATGGAAACCTATGTAATCGTATTCTAGTCCATTCTAAAGAGGGAGAAAATAAAGAATAGGTAGATCAAGGATTTGATTGTGATCGTATAGCTAGTTAGTGTTAGCCTAGGAACCAAAATCTAGTTCTTCATTTTTTTTTTTTGTCAAGAAGTCTGATGGAAACTTAGAAACCTGAGTCCCCCAAGGCTTGAACAAATCAAATGGTGATATAGAATGACTTTAAAGTGACTTGATGTTCTCTATGTTTGGACTGAACATTTGGGCTCCTCCAATTGCTAGCTACCAGTATGATAGTGTGTGTGTGTGTGTGTGTGTGTGTGTGTGTGTGTGTGTGTGTGTACAGACAGATATTAAGTGTAGGTAGTAAATCTATACTTGCAAGTTGCTGTGCATTCACTCATATATGTAAATCAAAAGATAAACTACCATCTGCCTTAACTAGTTGATGCCCTTTGAAAACCAACCTACTTAGCACCTGCAGACAATAGATGACCACCTTTTGATCTTTAAACTAAAGAGCACACACAGTACACAGTGGTAGAAAGCTGGTTTCTTAAATGAAGAAATCAAATTGTAAATACAATGCTTCAGCATTTCAGGATTATAGTTCCAACGCCTTTCCAGAGTTTTATACTTTCCCCTTCATAGTTTGCATAATTTTCTCAGTGGTAAAATACCTTTGTATCACTTACGAAATGTTACTGGAATGTGAGTAGTGATGCCAAAACGATGCATTACTGTATTTTAAGGGGCTTCCTAGGAGGATTCTTACTAAAATATCCAGGAATATTGTTGTGATGGAAAAAAAAAAGATATTTCATGTAATTTAATATGTTGATGTATGTTTGTAAGGCCATGATGTTTCAGGTGTTGTGGGGGAAGAGTAAATATTAATGCAGGAGTATTCTAATATTTCATCATCTGGGAAATTAAATCGAGATTGATGAGCCTGATGATCAAGTTTAAGGCCGCCATGCAAGATTCTCATTCTTTGGAAGGCCTGTGCATAGGAAGCATTGTATTACCACCAATCTCTGCTAACTTTCAAACACAGGTACAAAAATGCCCACATAGCAGACAGTTTTGAAAGAAATGGGTTTGAAAGTAAACCACAGGTGACCGAACAGATTTCTTTGCTTCTACTCCATCTAGTGGCCACATTTGAAAATGCTCACTACTTGAAAGATCGTAATGCCTGAAATTCTTAGTATTGATTTAATTTTATTCCAGTTAACTGGAATTCTCTTCATTAAACATGTGAAAGAAGATAATAGGAGAAGGGAGACTTTCAGGAATCAGTTGGTGTGGCCACTTCTGATAGCACTGACTCCAACCTCGCTTCAAAAAACTAAATGAAAACCGTCAAATCAATTTGTAATCCGGAAGTGCAGTAATGCTTTATATTAATGCATATGGCGGACACTTTTAGGGTGTCTTTTGCACAGTTAGAACTCTTAGGTAAGAATATTAGATATCCTCACCTCCTTTTATCTCCTCTTTCATAGTAAAGTTTATTTTAGTCTTAATAGCAAAGAAAAATGACCAGCTTTCTGTTTTAGCGTCACTCATCTAACAACGAAAAGGCAGCGAGAGCAGGGAAAGGCCTTATTTGGGTCTAAACAAGGAGTTAAAGTGTTCTAAGTCCTTACTTTGGACACTCTCGGAGATTTTCAAGTTCAGTAAATGCCAACTGGATATTTAGACCTATTAAGGACAAGTACACCGCAGATGCTTCCTTGACTCCTGGTGTTTAGATGGTGTAGTGGCCAGTTTTCCCACCCATGGGACACAATCCCTGACACTGCAGGCCACAGGAGGAGCTGTTTATATAGTCTGACAGTGTTGGCTTAGCCCACGGTTGGCCTGCCCCAGGCAGGACCATCACGGGAGTCGAGGAAGACTGCTCAGCCCACGACAGCCAGGAAGCAAAGAGAGAAGAAGGGATGGGGGTGAGGACAGATTCCACCCCCAACAGCACATTTGGCCCAGAACCCGCCCAGGGATCACTCCACCCCGGATCCGCTTCCTTTCCGTCAGCCCCACCTCTGAACAGAAGCGACTCGGGGAAGCATTTTATTTCTACTTCGTAACAGATAGAAAGGAAAGGAAAAAAAATTAAAAATTACACTTGGGTGATGACGCACTTGGAAAACACGTATATCATATTCGATAGCAGACTTTGTGAAACACAAGCGTTAGCAGTCTCTCTGCAAGTTTAAAGGAGGTAAGATTCAGTGAGTTCCATTTGCTTCATGAAAAATTAAATCCAGCATGAATGGGGCTGTGTTCCGTATGTATATTTGCAATCATTTATCTGAAATTCAAAACATATCCTCCTGTAGAAACCATGTCATAATGAAAACAGATTCATAAAGCTCATTGATGCCTCCACTAACCTTCCCAACAGCTTCTCCTTAATATCGTGTGGTATTGATAACAAGACCTGATAATCGTATAGAAGCGGTTGCCGCTGGGAGTGTCTCAGAGAACACAAATCTCTGGTTCCCAAAGCCGGTTGCAGTGACTAAATAGGCACATTATTATTTAACCCCAGTACTGGGATTGAATCCAGGGCCTTCACTGTGAGCTACATTATCAGGCCTTTTCTTTTATATTTATTTTGGGACACAGTCTTACTGAGTTCCTAAAATGCCCAGTGTGGGCTCTTTGAACTTGGGGTCCTATAGCCTCAGCTTCCCAGCTGGGATGGCAGGGATGCTCCGCCACACCTGGCTTTCACGAGGATTTCTATACCATTTCCGAGGTCTCATGCAGCATGCTTTGTGCTATTTCTATGTGGAAATGCACAGTACAATTTTTTTCCTCAATGAATCAAACTGACACCCAAGGCACCAGTACCTAGTGAACTCTAGATTCACGTGACAAAAGTCACCTTGATAAAGTCACTTAAGGTAAAAAACAAACAAACAAACAAAACAAAAGAAAACAAAAACCCCACAGTTCTACTTAGGTAAAATGAATCACTCAATTACTGTAAGTAAGTGGCAGAGTAAGGAGAAACTGAAGGCTCCATTCTGCTTTTCTGTCTATCACTTATTCACACGATTCTTGCTGACACACCCATAGGCACATAAATTTACACACATGTACACATACACACATCCCTGGGACATTTGACTTTTTAACTCCTCTACCTACCTCCGATTTTCCGTATGTAGTCGTACAGTCTACAGGAGTTGTATATCTGAAGAAGTATTCAGAGACTTCAAGCAAATCCTCAGATGTTCTCTTTGAAAACCGTAGTAAAAGAATGCTAGATCTTCCTCTTTATGCAGAGAGGAAGCGTGTTCATATTGGACATGGACTAACGCAAATCAGCTCATCCCGTACGAGGGAGACATGGCTAGCACCACTCTTTTGCTTTTGTTTTCTTGAGGTGTCAGTGTTTCCTGAAAATGCTCTCTGCTGTCATCACCACATGTCCTTAAACACGGAGCTAAGGCCCCCACTATCCAGTTGCTTAAGGCCACGCAACCTGAGCGGCCTGCTTACAGATCTGTCCTCCAGTTCACCGCCCAAGCAACACCAGCCTCTCTCTGTTACACTCTCCTACCTAAAACACAATGATGCCTCCACCTGAGCCATGCCAGAGCTTTGAAGGATTCTGCCAGTCATCTCAGAACTCTGGAGGCCACGTGCTAATGTGTTTTCATCCCCGGAAGTGGCCAGCCAATGCATGAATGACCAGATGTACTGTAGAAGGAATTAAATGTCTTAGAGGATTAGACTCAGCTCTTTAAAAAATCTTTGGATCAAAAACAAAAATACATAAACCAGAAATCTACAATTAAAAAAGTTAGACGGGGTGCATTCAAACAACTACTACCTAGATGTATAATTAAACTTTTTCTGTGGTCCAGATGTCCTCTTGATTTCTTTGAATTCCTCAAACATGAAATATGCACAGACCTTTCTACCTAAAACTATGTAAGTTAGTTACAGCAGAACATTTGCCTTCTTGGAATCTACAGGCTATGAAAATAGCATATATCAGTAATTATTATGTGTGTGGTTTGTGCCACACATTTTACATTAAGGAAAAATCTTTACCACCTGGATACAATGGCACACACCTTAGGGACTGAGGCAGGAAAATAGCAAGTTGAAACCAGCCTGGGCAACTTAATGACTTAGTCCTGTCTCAAAAAAGGAGGTGGGGGAGATGTAGCTGAATGCAAAAAGCCCTGGGTTCAATCCGCTGGACTGCATGCAAAAAACTATTTTGTGAGCTCAGTATTATTTTGACTTTATCTTTGTTTAAACGTGAATGAACTAGGGCAATTCTTCAGCACCAGGATTCTATTATTCTTTGATTCAGCCATAAACCAAGTAATTTCACAGAGGAAAATGTGTAGAAGAATTGACACTCTGCTTTCCACTTTCTTTCTCAGGCCTCCATAAAACCCAAGTGCGGGCGTATGGTCAGCTTCTCCTCGGGAGGCGAGAACCCTCACGGGGTGAAGGCTGTCACCAAAGGCCAGAGGTGTGCTGTGGCTTTGTGGTTCACCTTGGACCCACTTTATAGAGAATTGGTGAGTTCCCAACATACCGGGGAAGCCAGCTAGACCTGCTTCTCCAACTGATCTGCCTGAAAAGTCTTTCATGTTCTTCCACCTTCCCTGCAGGGCTTGAGGGATCATGACAGAATACTTAACAGCGTTCTTTCCAGTCCTGTTTTCTAAGAGCAAAGTCTCCTGGTTAGAGCCTGACTTAGCCTTTCCACACGGAAGCTTTGCTGTGAGAATCTGAGAAAAGGAACAAAGGCCTTGAAAGCTCTTTCCAGTTCTGATAAGTGCAGATGTTGCAGAAATAGACTCCTTCCTGGTAACTGTCCCTGTGGCATTTCAGGACAGAGGAAGTGTCCTGCTGGTACCCGTGAAGACTGTATGTTTTTCCTTACAAATCACTGAAAAGATCATTGGATAGTTTATAAGACATATGCAGACGGAAATGAGTAGACTGAGAAACCATGATTACTTATCACTGTTATTAAAGCAGATATTAAAATTATGTTATATTTGATGTGTCTGAGAACCTCAGCATGGATGCTCTTTGGTGACAGATATGAATTAATACCAGAGAATAAAAGCACCTGGGAGAAGAAAATTGGGGTTAACTCATAACTTTCAAGTTATCACACTGCTTGGTCAAATTGTGTGCTCCTCAAGTATTCGCCAGTGGCTCCCTTCAAAGCCACGTCACCGCTTGGTGTGAAACACTGAAGTTGAGACAAAAGCCTCATAGCAGGGGTGATGCTATGGGACTGCAAGTCTTCTGCTGTCCCAAGGGCTGATGAAGCTATGGAAATAAATTCTTTAAAATGACTTTCTGATTTCCTTGTTAGGTCCTCAGATTGAATCCAGTTTCATCAAAAAATTTAAAACAAATCCACCTCTTCTTTTTTTTTTTTTTTTTTTTTTTTTTTTTTTTTTTTTTTTTTTTTTTTTTTTGAGGCAAGGTATTGCTCTGCAGTCCAGATTGGTCCTGAACTCACTCTGGAGCTCAGGCTAGCCTTGAACCCATGGCAGTCTTCCTCCTGCCTTAGCCCAGTGAGTTCTGGGGTTACCGGTGTATACCACCATGACCAGCTTATTTGGTCATGGGGAAGTGAACTCCGAGCTGTGACCTTCCTAAACGAGCACTTTAACCCCTGTGCAATTCCTGCACCTCCTGAAACAAATCCCTTTTAAAAACACACGTTCGATCATCAAAACGAATTTATAAAGTTCTTTGCCCATGTGCCTTAAGAGTTAGTTCCTCAGTATATTTTACAAATATGTACGGAAGGTACATTGTGTGCCCAGGAGACTCTGGGGTACAGAGTTGAGCAGAACAGAGCCTGTGACCACAAGGTGCATGGGGAGACCAAGGAAGGTGCTCGGAAATCTAGGAGGGCATCTACATACTCATTCAGAATCTAAGATGAGAGCCTGGCCTGCAAGGAAAGACAGATACAACAAAGCCGAGTTCACAGAACCTCCAGAGTTCGTCTCCTACCCTTGGAGTTCCTGTCTTACTAGTAGTTTTCCTTTGTTTTGTTTTGTGTCCTCAAAATTTCAACATCCCTCCGCCGTACTCTGTAGTAATAAGGTACCTAGGTAAACGGCTATGCAGGCAGCAAATTACGGGAACCTTTTGGCATTGATTCGGCAGATTTCATGCTTCTCTCTTCAAAGCTTCTCCTCCATCGGGTTGTTCTACCAAAATAAATTGGCGCAATGTAAGTTCTCTGCTCCGGATATCCTCATCAGTGAATGTCAAGGACTGAAAAGCGCTAGGAAGCTTCTACTCCACTCTTCGGGCAGTAGTGACATCTGGTGGTGTCAGTGGGAAATGACAAGCGCCTCCTCCGCAAGAGCCAATTTAGCCCTTGTTGTCATCCCCAGACTTGGCTACAGGCTGCTGAAATCCTTTGAGATCTTTCCGAACTACCAACGTCGGGCTTTTATACGCAGAAATACTGAATTAATTGAGATGGAGTGTGATGTGGGTAGCAGGAGCTTTAACAGCTTCCTAGGTGATTTGAACATGCAGGTAAATTGGGAATTTTCTTAGCATAAAAGCTTTTTCTCTGAGCGAATCCCTGAGCACGGAAAGCCTGTCCATAAAAAAGTCACCCAAATGTACAGGTTCTCACGTGACTTCAAAGTACTCAGTTCTCAAGGAATGCTTGGAAATCTGCAGTACGGGTGAGGTAAGAAATTTAGAAACTTTGTGTGTATCAGGCCTGGCTCTGGATTCTTTCTGCTCACAAGAAACATGAAGTATGATAGTTTCTTGTGACTGTCAATGTGAAAATTTTATATAAGCATGCAAGAGTTAATTATTTTTGTTATTTACTGTATGTGGTCATCTAGTTTCTTTAATATTGGCGTCATGTTTAATTCTAAGCTCTTGCATTAAAAAGCACTGTTTTCAAGTCATAGAAGAGATATGTTTTTATAACTTACTGTTTTAGGTAATATGCTAGGTGCTGTTAAACCAGGTAAGACATAAGCTTTATTTTCAAGGAGCTTAAAGTCAGTTTGAGGAGAAATAGAGGGGCCACAGGAAAGAGAGTATAAGGCGACACTTGATAAGAATTATCAGCAGGAACTGAACAGCTCAGGGTCAGCACAAAAGCGGAGAAGGAGCCTCAGACGCGATGGCATTTGAAGTAGGGTTTTTAGGACATTAAGTGCCTTTTTTTAAGTGTATATTATTAATACAGAATAGTGATGGGGGTTGGGGGATCAATGATCAGTGTGACATATCACTGTCATTTTCCATCCCTTCTCCCATTTCTTCCCTCCAGCTGATTTCAGCCACCACCTTGAAGCATCTGCCCTCCGATTTCCTTTCATCTCTTCTTTATTTTGTTCATTCATTTACTTATATTTTAGGTTTCTCATAAAGGAGAAAACAAGCCATATTTAATTCTCCAAGTGTGCTTTATTTTGCGTAACCTCTGTGGGAACTGCACCACTGTCAACACCGAGAGGCGCGTGTCACTGTACTACGTGGTCCTTTCACTCGTTATACCCAGGGGTAGTATATCCGCATCAAATGTTATGGCTTCTTCCAGGTTTTGAATGAGTCTTTGTACTGTTTTCCAAAGCGGTTGCGTAGTTACAGTCTCACCGATGATGTGGGAGGAGAGTGCCCTTTTCCCAGAATCCTCTCCGGCATTCTTTGTTTTTTGTAGACTTTTGCTCCTTTGGTGTTTGTCGCTAGGGGCCTTTTGTACAGTGCTGTCTCCCCAGCCCCTATTTTGGGTTTGACTTTGAAACCGAGTCATTCTAAATCAGTGAATTGCCCAGGCTGGACCCACGCACATGGCTCTCATGCCTTAGCTTCGGAACGTGCTGCGATTGCAGGCCTGCACCACCAGGCACAGCTTGTTTTATGTATTCTTGATGGATTTTGGCTGAGGTGAGACGGAACCTCAGTATGGTTTTGACTTGCATTTTCCTAAGGCAAATGCTGTTAAATATTTTTATATGCTATTGACCGTTTGTGAGAGTGTCTTTTTTGATAGTACTCATTTACTCATATTATTGGGTTGTTTGGGTGTGTGTTTTAAAATTCTTTACGTATTCCAGACATAAGTTCTTTATCAGAAGAGTAGGAGCAAAGGTTTTTTGTTGTCGTTGTCTTTCTGTAGGTTGTTCCTTCACCCTGTTGATTGTGTCCTGTGCTGTGCAGAGCTTTGTAGTTGGATTTGATCCAATTTGATTCTTGATAGTATCTCCTGTGCTAGTAGGTCCCTCTGCAGAAAGTTTTGAGTTTGCACCTATGGCTTCACGTGTTTCCTTCTAGCAGTTTCGATGGTTCAGCTTTTCTATCTAGGTGCTTCACCCATTTTGATTTGTTTTTAAAACAGGTGAGAGCCAAAGCTCTAATTTCAACCTTCAGTGTGCACACATCCAGGTTTCTCAGTGCTGTTTGTACAAAATCAGAGAGCTCTGGGTGGGTTTGCGTCTGTGTCTGCTGTTCCCTTCCTTGCTCAACCTGTTTATTTTGGAGTCAGTGCTGCGCTGTTTTGTTGTTACTGTGACTTTGTGGTTTAACTTGGCTCTCTGGTATTGTGATATCTCCAGCTTTGCACTTTTTTTTGTTTAAGGTTGCTTTGATGGTTCTGTTTTCTGATCCCATATGAATGTAGTTTTTGCTTGGTTTTTTGTTTTGTTTTGTTTTCTTTCCCCATTTTATTGATATGTGCACGTGCAGAATTTAAGGTTTACAGTGGAGTTGAGCATTTTGTGCACATACTTTCCTTATCAAAGTGACAAGGACTTTCCCACTCTCCCTTTGTCCCTCCCCCTACCCTCCCTTCCCTCCCTTCATCCACCCCCCCCCCCTTTCCCTTTGTCTTTCCTTTAAAGTTCCATGAGACGGTTGTGGTCTGAGTCTCTCATATCAGAGAGACCATCCGATGTTTCACCTTCTGATTCCTATCAAGAATGTTGTCGCAGAGTAGGAATTTCATTGAATCTGTAGATCACCTTTGGTGATAAGACCATTTCAACATTATTTCTTTTGTTCACCCATGAACAAGGGGAGTCTCAAATGTCTACTTTATTTTCTTTCTTCAGCATTATGTACAGTTTCATTGGAGAGATCTGTCACCTCTTTGATTAAGTTGAATCTTAGGTATTTGATTTTTTGAAGCTGTTACAAATGGAATGCTAGTGATTATTGTGTGTGTATATTGATTCTATATTATGCCACTTGGCTGCTTCATCAGATATAAGAGTGTTCTGGTGAAGATTTTTTTGGATCTTCTGTGTAAATAATTATATCACCTGCAGGGAAAATTTGAATTATTTCCGTACTCATATTTGTTTCATTTATTAGCTTTGTACGATTGCTGTGGCCAATGTTTCAAGTCCTGTATTAAATAAGAGTTTTGAGAGTGGACGCCCTTACTTCATTCTGATTTTCCAGAAAATGCTTTCAGGTTTCTCCATTCAGTGTGAAGTTGTGTGTGGGTCTGTAATATATGGCCTTTGTTGGGTACAGGCAGGCTCCTACTCTAACGATTTTCATCAGGGTTTTACCATGAAGGGATGTTAAATTTTGCTGTAGGCCTTTTCTGTATCCATGGAGATGATCGTGTGATGTCTCCCTTGCTTGTATTTACGCGATATATTACATTTATCAATTTACGTATATCCAGCCATCTTTGTTTTCCTGAGATGAAATCAATTTGATGGTAATGAATGATCTTGATGTGCTGTTGAATCCTGTTTGCAAGGCTCTTTCTAAGAACATTTGCATTGGCGTTCGTGGAGAATATTAATTTGTCATTTTCCTTTCACAATGGAATCTTTGTCTGGTGCAGGTAACAAGGTAATGCAGACTTCACTGAGTGAACTTGGGAGCGTCCCAGTGCATGAAATGCATGAAACATTTTGAGAAGCATTGGCAGGCACTACTTCTCTAATGATCTTATGAAAATCATCAGGAAAGCTATCAGAACTTGGGTTATTTTTGTCAGTTGAGTTTTTGGAATGAGGGAGGTATTTTGAGGAGTACTGATGGTACTATGTATTTTGCTATAATATTTATTTAAATCAAAATGATTAGCATATAATGTGTGTGCTTTCAAGCCCCAGATGCTTGGAGTATCATTTTTCCATCCTTTCACTTTTAGCCTATTGACAGCATTGCAGATGAGATGTGCCTTTTACAGGTAACACATAGGTGGTCTCAGCTCTTGAAGAACAGTAAGGATTCTTTAGGGAGAGGATTTTTAGTTCAGAAAAGTCTTCACCCTCGTATGTAGCTATTCATTGAACATAAAGGTGACTTTGTCAAATGTCAGTAAGTTTTCTGGGCCCTGAACATATGATGGTGACCAGAAAGATAAGATGCTAGCTCTGCCAAAGTGTACATTCTAGTGGAAGGGGATTGACAAAAATTAAACAAAACTCAAATAACTGAAGTATTTTCAAATACTGATAAATTATATGTGGAAAACAGAGCCAGGCAACAGATTTGGGTATGATGGGCGGGCAAATTGTGAGGCACTTGCCAAACTTGACATGAGAACTGGAACCTGAGTGGCAAGATGCCCCAATTAAGATAAACATCTGAAGAGAAGTATTTTAGGCAGAGGACAACTTGCAATCACCCAGTGACAAGAGGGTGCTTGGAGCAATGAGGGAAAAAGAAGGGTCTGGCGTTGCATTTCAGTGCTATAGCATGCGCTTAGGCTAGGCAGGGCCCTGGGTTCCATCCTCAGCACAAAGAAAACAAAAACAATAAGACAGCAATGAAAGACAGAGCAGCTGGAATATGGCTCGCAAGAAGGAGATTGTTATGAAAAACGAATACACAGAATGCTGTGGCAGACTTCTCAGGCCAGTGAAGACACGTGAACTTTATTCTCACTCACAAGAAGCCATTGTGTCCCTCCTGCTCCACCGCCAGCCCCCAAGTGCTGAGGAATGACAGGATCCACAGAATGCATCCGCTGATGTGTGGGCTCAAACTGGAGTAAGGTAGAGAAGGTGGAAGGAGTTTGTGTGTCCACTTGGAACTAGGTCCGTGGGGCTTGCCGATGACCCTTGCTGAGGGGTAGAAGAAGTGCAGGGTGTGGGGAGGGCACGAGGCCCAATGCAGGAGTGGAGAAGTCTCTTGAGAGCTCCATCCAGAGACTTTCAGATCAGCGAGCAAGTTAGAAGTTGAGATGCAGGGTGAGGAGAGGACAAAATAAGGCGGGAGCAGAAGAGAGATCAGAATTGGTCAGCTTCTCACAAGTGTGCTAAGAAAATTGAATCTGGGTCGTCTAGGAATCAGAACCCATTAAAGCGTTGTCAGCTGTGAGCAAGAGCACAAGCGACGTGGTCAGGTTGAAGAGAGCAGGACCTGTGGGAAGCATGTAGAGGAGGAAGCCAGTGTGGAGGCTTCGGGAGCAGCTAAGAATTGGTGAGGACCTGGGCTGCTGGTTCTCAGGAGGAAGCACCTGGCTCTGGAGGGGACATCTGGTCGTGTCTGGAGAATTTGGTTATCACACCTCGAGGAGACATGCCATCGGCTCCTTGTGGCCAGTAGAAGCCTCTGATGTGGCTGAACCACCTACAATGTGTGTGACAGCTCACAAGAACAAAAGAGCATCTGGTCTGAAAATGTCAGTGCCCTAAAACAAAGCAGCAATAAAATGTCGTAATGAAAACGAGACAGATAGAGGAGACAGTGCAGCCAAGGCCAGGTGGTTTATCAGTGCAAGAGACTGGTTCGGCTTTAAAGGCGAGTGTGAGTGAGCAGCTGAGAGAGAGAGAGAGAGAGAGAGAGAGAGAGAGAGAGAGAAGAGGGCGGGAAGGAAGGTGGGAAAATGAGAGGAAGTGGAAGAAAAAGAAGGGCGGGGAAGGGAGGGGAGGAGAGGAGAGAAAAGGACACAGGAGGGTGGGGGGGCAGAGACTGGGGAAAAGCAGAGCAAGTCTGTGGGGAAATACGACGAATTCAGTCTCGGAAGTGAAGGCATCTGGAGATACCAGTGAGCCCGTGAAGTAGCTCAAGAGGTAAGTGGTTGAACACACGATATGTCTTTGCAGGAAAAATCCTGGGAAAGTAGTTGATAGGGTCGCAGGGATGACCAGGAACGCCCTGACTAAGGATGGAGACGAGGTTTCCTCCTTGACTGCAGTCAGCCCCAGTCCACGCACAGATGGATGCCTGGAAGCGCTTGGGGAGCATCTGCTGCTGGGACTGATCATTTTGCTCACGACCAAAATGTGTCAACTGTCTTTTTTGCAGGAAAGAATACAGGCCGATGAGGTGATTGCAATCCTGGACGCTGAGCAGCAAGGGGAGCACAAGATGAGCATCAACCCCAAAGATGAACTCTAGGAAAAATAAGGAGTGTTCTATCAACTATTTATTTAAATTGTGAATCTTATAAGAACTTTTTTATTTTTGTACAGAGGCATGGTATAAATTAACAGGTCGACGCGAGTCGCTAGATCTCCCTCCTCTTCCTAGCCATGCTTTGCTTTGCCTCGCTTCTGTCTTCCTTGGTTTCTCTTCAGCTCGTTTCTCAGAGCCTGGTCATCATCCCATACATACACCATACGTAAAACACACCACACCCTGTACACAAACACACACAGCCCCCCACAAAACACATGTGCACACCACACACAGCATAACACACAAATATACCAACACATACGATGCATACCACACCACACAAATATGCAAGCATATCACTTAAACATAGCACACTAAAACATCATGCAAACATACAAACACTATATGAATATAGAAATATTTTCTGTTAGCACATATGACACCACATGAACATACAACACAGCCCATAATACAAAATTATGCATTGTGTACATGTACCACACAAGCATACTGCACACCCCACAAACACATACAGACAACACAACACAGACATGTACTCACATTAAAAAATAGACACCACACACATAAGCACATCATACAAATACACATCATGGATGTACACAAGTACAAGCACTACACTTACACATCAATGCACATAAATATCATACACACAATTCATATGTGACACACACAACCTGCTGTGTTTCTGAAGTCTCTGAATAAGCTGATCCCTGGTAAAACCACAGCTCTGCTGTGTGCCTCATTCTACAGTGAGCATGTACCGTGGTCGCCGCAGGCCCTTCTGGCATGGGGACTTTTTGCCATGTCCTTGCTTGGGTGCTGAGGGTCGTGAGCTCAGACTGCAGAGTCAGCTCTGAAAAGCCACTGTTGGCATCTGCACTGCTCAGCAGTCACGAGCATAGGGTCCCCCAGGCCCGAGGAGGAGACCTACAAATATGGACTCTGGCAAGGGTCGCCAGTCTTTCTGAGGCCTTGGTGGACCTTGTAGGTCTGATATTTTCACCAGAGAGTCAACTGACAGTGGAAGCTTTGATCTCCCTCCACAGGACTCTGGAAGGGCCTGCCCTGCTGTTCAGTCTTAGAAGCGAGGGCAGCTGGAGATATCAGTGAGCCCATGAAATAGCGCAAGATGTAAGTGGTTGAACACACAAGATGCCTTTGCAGGAAAGGCTCATTGAGCCTCATCGTTGAGCCCATGAAATAGTGCAAGAGGTTGAAGCAGGAGGTGACTTTGGAAGAAAATCGTTAAGCCCACCTGGCTCAGGGCACCATTGCCAGGCTGCTGGAGTGTGGCAGCCGGTGACGAAGAGGGCTGTTTGTATGGAGGGGAGAAAGCTGCATCTCTGGTTGAGTCCGGTCTTCGTCTGCTGGTACTTGGCGACCCCTCTTCATGGCTGCTGTTACAGACTAGTGCTTGTGTCTGAGTTGCTTAATAAAGGGAGTCTTATTTCAACACCTGCTCTGTACTTGCTTCTCTCTGTTTCGTGTTCACATAATGACTTTGCGAACTCACAGAAGTTTGGAGACAACCTAGGGACAGCACTGGGCTGGGACTATTTGGTCAGCGGGCCCAGGATTCCAAGGAAGGTGGCAGCCAGCCCTGGGAGGAGCGGAGGGGATTGTCAAGTGGCCACTAATGCAGAAAACCCCTGGTGCTTGGTCCTGGGGCTCAGGAAAACATGGCAGAGGCCTTTGGGGTTCTTTGGCATCAGGGAGGCTGTGTCGTGCTTAACCAGTGGGAGCTCACCTTGCCATGTGGTGGGGAATCATGGAAAGAAATTGACTTTTTGCCATTTGCTATCTTGGTTAGTAGTAAATACACTCATTCTCTGAAAAAAAAAAAAAAGGAGAGTTAGGGTGATTTATGAGCCATCTGTTTTTCTTACCGAACAGTCTGGCTACCTTTTCATCACACGAGTGTGGAAAGAGCATTAGATTATATTCCCACCCCAATCATATTTTCCCTGCTGTGCCACCTGGACCTTTCTTCTTTCACTTTCTGGGCTTCAGTTTCCTTCTCTGAAAATGATATAGTTGGTTTTGCTTCTAGAAACCCCCCTCTTACTCCAATACAAAACATAACAAAAATCATTTTAGGAACACAACAAGACCAAGTTTTATTTCTGCTGAAGTCCTAAGAGTTGTGAATGAGTCCATTAAGTACGCATGTGATTATAAAAGTTTAAATCTAATTTTAGGGCTTAAGGTTTCTGTGCTTTGGGGAAAAAAAAGGTAGATTATTATTTGTTTGGTCTTCTACTGTGAAGAGCTGGATGGTTGGCACCTAGATTTGCTGATAGGAGGATCCGGCAAGGATCTAATTTCTGTTTTCTGGCAACAAGACAGCAACAGAGAAAACAGTCCTTGGCTCTGTGCTGTTTCTGCTTCCTGAGTGCCATGGGCCTCTGGGAGAGGCAGGGACTTTAGCGGGGAGTCTGGCACTCAGGCCGGCAGAAGTCGGAGAAGGCCTGAACAGATGTCCAGTGTGAGATCCACACCTTGTGCAATTTGTCGACAGCACACGGCAGTTATTCCTGTTTTGCTGGTTCAATGTGCTGCTTTCCACCTGGATCATCATGTCTGAATTAAGCATTCACTTTTTAATCTGCTCTACATCAAGCCATACATAATTTCATTCAAATATTTAGGGAGTGTCATCAGATGACTTTAAAAAAATCAGACCCAGAAATTGTAATCTGTATGTAATGGGAGTGGGTGGAAGAATGGAAAAACCCACTAGAATTTGTTTTAATTTTGAGAACTGGAGAAAACCACTGAAGTCAGAATCCCGCTTTATGTCTCACTGGATAGACACTGAGGCTCGGAGATAATCCTGTGGTTACACAACCAGAACAAGCAGAGCCAGGGATAAATGCTGTCCGTAATGCAAGAAATGTCTGGCCCAGGGCACATGGGAGAGGAGACCATAGAGCCTCTCCTTAAGAAACGGGGTTTCTTTTTTTTCCTCTTTGTCCAAAGATGGGACTTGCTTACTAATTTTTGGCTGTGTCTTGGTGTTTCCGAAAGGGGAGCCTTTTCCAGTTCACGCCAAAGTGGTGTACGTGCTTGAGGCAACATAAACAAAAACAATAACAAAACAAAATCAAGATTATCATGAAGATTCTTTGTGTCTCTTGATGGTTTTTCCCATGTCTGAAATGCCCACAGCTCACAAAATGTTTTCGTCTGCAGTCTTGTCCTGGGTATCTCTGACAGAGCACATTTATCCTCAAGGCATCCCAGGAGGAGTTCTGCCAGTGGAGTGTGACCCATGTATTCCACCAATAAGGAAAAGTAAAGACAGGCGAGAGATCCCCAGTGGTTCCTCAGAGTGGAACGGCTGTGACTTAGCCAGAAGCTTCTGAGCCCGAGAAGAAGAAAAGCTCCAGGAGTGTTGCTCTCTTGATCACTTTGAGCTATCCTAAGTACAAAATAGTAAATAAATGTAAAGAAAAGATTTGATTTTATAAACTCAAGAAAACTCATTCTCTTCCATTTTCCTGATGAGTGTTATATGATATCAAATTCCTGTTGCTCTTTGAGTTACAAGTTGAGTAGCTCAGTGTCATTCCTCCCCATTTTTTACCTCATATCTTGTACACAGATCTGCTTTCATGGAATTGACCAGAAGAGGGTTAAAGTTGAGTATCTATTTTCTGTCCCGGAGAGACAGAATCATGAACTTGTTTTTTTTTTTTTTTTCAAGTATTAGGGATTGAACCCAGGGCCTTCACACTGAGCTACTTCCTGGTTCGTTATTTATTTTATTTTGAGATAGGGTCTTTCTAAGTCACTGTGGTGTGCAGGCTGGGCTCAAACTTACAGTTGTCCTGCCTCAGCCTCCCAGATTGCTGGGATTACAGGTCTGTAGCACCAGGCACAGATTTATGTTTCTTCTTTAGAAAAGGCTAACGTAAGACCCAGCAATTCTTCGTATATGTGTTGGTTTTTCTCCTCAGTTCTGTCAATTGACAAGGGAATCGTAGTTTTAATGCAACTTCATCATTAACACACATGTAACATCTTTGGCGTTCATTCAACTGAAGAGAAGCCACAGAATGAGTCAGTACCACTTAATAATATATAGCTATGCATTTTAATTGAAGTACAAATGTTGAATTATTTCTCATAAGACAGCCACAGGGAACAACTCCCTCACTGACGTCAAGACAGGAGGTAATGGGGCCACCTCACGAGCTTCTTATGCCAAAGCACTAAACACACTGAGGTGACGGATAGTGGGATGGCTGAGAAGTGGAGAAAAGGTGAACTTATCCCACATCCAGAACTCTCCAGAGAAACAGGAGCCTTTGGCAAAGTTTCCAAACCACAGGTCCATAGAAATGCTCCCTCTCTACCTCCTGCGAGGAAGCCTGAGGTGTGAAATGACCTCCCGGAAGAGTCCCAGCAGCCCACCCACAAATCCTGAGAGCCCAGATAATGTGATGTTTTCAACGTGAGCCATAGTATGTGTTTTGTTTTGGATCAGGTTGATTTCTTCAGACTCCTGCAGATGAGTGACCTCAACTCCTTTTTGAGCAAATACTGCTGGGCTGGGGCTGCAGATTCATTCTGTCAAATTCTGGCCCTTCCTTTGCGTCTCCTCCCTGAAAATCTCAGTGTCTTCTGTGCCCGCTGCTGATCTCGGAGATCAGACAACGTGAAGTCTGGAACGATCTAAGCAGTGATTTTGGTTAACTCTACAATGGATGGCAGCAGCCATGTGAAATGTTGGGCTAGTGAGTCACTTCAGGCTTCCAAATCCTAGTAAAGATGCAAAATAAAATACCTGGAAGATGGTCCTGCCCTCTCTTTTCTTGACACGTTTTTGGGGAGGAAAATCTGAATGTTCCATTTATTCACACAATACATCTTTTCTGGGCACTTCATATACAACATTTGTGAGAAGGAAAAACAGTTAAGAGGAGACCAGTCCTGTGTCTTCCCTTGATGGGCCACAGAATTTGCTGGCCTTTGAAACTCAACAACTCCTTTCTTATCTCACTCGTAGTCTTCTGCTTTTGAACAGCGAACTTTAGACTTTCTTGTTTGTTGGTTGGTTTTTATTTTTTGTTGTTGCTTGGTGTTTTGGAGATAGAGTCTTTCTCAGTAGTGCAGGCTAGTCCTGAGTTCACTATGTAGCTCAGGCTCATCTAGAACTCACACAATCCTCCTGACTCAGCCTACCAAGTACTGAGATTACAGGTGTGCACCAAAACACTCAGGTACTATGTGGTGCTGGGGGATTAAACACCTTGTGCTTTTTAGGCAAGTGGTCTAATCGCTGAGTTATATCCCCTAGTCCTTTCTTTTTCTTATCTTCTTTTTTTTTTGTTACATAGGAGATTAAAACAGGACCCACATGCCCATTTTTTCATTCTTTCTGTCTTTATTTATTTATTTTAATTTTGAAACAAGATCTTATTAAGTGTCTAAGTTGCCCAGCCTGGGTTTGAACTTCCCATCCTCTTGCCTCAGTCTCCCACAGTGCTGGAATCATAGGCATGTGTCACCATATATAACTCCAAGTGACTTGTTCATGTGAGTTTCCACTTCAACTGGGCATCTTATGTACACAGATGTGTGTGTGAGTGTGTGTGTGTGTGTGTATGTGTGTGTGTGTGTGTGTGTGTGTGCAAGTGTGCTTACTCTGAGCCCCTTTTATCAGACATGAGCACCTTCCCTCATTATGGCACCATGACAGCAGGAGCCCTGCACATCCTACACAAACTCTTGATAAATTCTCTTTTCATTTCAAATTGATGTTTTTTCCATTGGAGTTACTGTCTGGCAGTGGGTAGAAATAGAAACAGGGTCTAGACAACAAGGGTAACCTCTGTGTCTCATCTTTTTTCCACTTGTTAAACGAATATTCCATTGTTTCAAAGGGTTATAATCACAGTTGGCATTTATAAGACTCTTTATGGCCTTGAAGCACTTGGCCATCATCTATAACTACATAATTATCTTGAGAGGCAAATCCATGCAATCTTCATCTTGTAGGTGGAGAAACTAACAGTCTCAGGGAAGGTGACTTAGTGAAGCTCAGGCCCTTCATGAGTCCATTCCTCTGATATTTCTGAGTGCACACTCAGTAGTGAGCAGAGAGAAGTATATCCAAACATGAATGCAACTTCGTGTCTTCTTCCAAGAAACTCAAAGTGGAAAAAATCAATATAATAAAAGGATTATGAGAGAGGAAGGTGGATAAGGTCAAGACTAGATGAAAACAGGGAAACGTGTATAGAAGTGACTGATAAGCTGAAACTTGAAGCTATTCTGCCATCAATGAGCAAAAAATAACCATGATCTTTTTTTTTAAATCACAACAGTGTCCTCAACTGAAACACATTAGACTTGAACTTGGAAACTTCTTAAGGTCTGAGGTATTGAGCCTTCAGCAAAGACAGAAGAATTCATAAGAAGTTGCTATCTTGAAGTAGGGTGGAATAGGATCTTGACTACAGATTACCTTGTGAAAACACTTTAATGAATGCTGTGAAAATCCAAATAAATACCAGTTAAGGAGGAAGTATTCGCTTGCAAGTGAGGTATTATTTAAGTGGGTGGGGTGAAGCCTTGAAGGACAAGGCTTTCTACTGGAGAAGAAAGAAATAGTATTTGCCAGAAATAGTGAAGTGAGCCAGATGTGCTCACTAAAGCCAGGAGCTCTACCTTGTCCTGTCCTCTGAAACTTTTCACCCATATGCCCCGTAGCGAGTTTACTCAGGTTAAATCCTTCCACTTTCATGTCAGAAATGGTAATCATGAGGACATTCCAGCCCTCAGGTAAGACAGCCAAAAAGCCTAAAGCATTTGGTAAACTCAGTAAGTCTTTTCAAAAAATCAAAAGGACATGCAATACTTTCTATTAAGGACACCTTTTAGAGTGTCACACGGGGAGTGGGGGTTTCAGAATCCTTGGGAATCATGGGAAGAAAATCACCTCCAAGGGAAGTTAATGAGACTAATTTGCCTCATTTAAAAACCAACGGGTCAAATAGGACGTTATGCAACCAGTGTCCGTCCAATCACACTTATGTTGTTTGTTCCCTCTACCTGTTTTTTTTTTTTTTTTTTTTTTTTTTGGTTTGTTAAATTTTGCAAATGCCTTTGAAGGTCTTAAGCAATCATATTCCATAGATTTAGAATAAATTATAGAGTCCTGGAGACTCAGAAACTGACTTCAAGGCTCTGATCATCGCAGGAATATTCTGGTGTCTCATGATTTTTCCAGTGTTTAGCAAAATTCACTGAACAGACAGCAGCCTTTTTTTTTTTTTTAAATATTTGAAGTTCAGTGTTTCAAGGTATGTTTTTCATGCAAGATAACATGGACTAGAATTATATTTCTTTGAAGTTAATATTGGTAATTAAATAAAGACTACCCCCCACCCAATATCCAAGATACATTAATAGGCCTCTTAGTCTTGGCTTCTGAGGAGTCTTCACCTGCAATTTATTTTGTTTTTAGCAACTTAATATCAAGTGGAGACAGCATTGCAAGCGCTGCTGTGATCAGGCAGCACGTAGATTTGTGAAAGAATATTCTACTTTTTCCACATTTAGCACTGGGGTCACTAAACATTGATTAGTATTCACATAGAAGGGGTAAGAAACTTATGGTAGTTAGATAATTTGATTTAAGTTGACGTAGAATGCCAGCTTCTCAAGTCAAAAGTAAGGTGCTGTGGTCTCTGAGGAGGTGATGGTGATGCAGTTCCGACCACCTAGATTTTTGTATAAGGAGGAGTCAGGCGGCACTATCCCTAGCTGCCTGACCCCAGGTCTCAACAGTCCTTTCACATGACAGTGGAAACCCAGAGGAGGCACCCTTCTTTAGCAAGATGGTCGCTGCCACTGCTCTTTGCCAGTTAGGTGTGATTAAAGCTCTGTCCAGACTTGCCCTGGTTTCCTCACTAGGAGCACGTCAAGCCTTCTCTGAACTTCCAGGCCTCAGGGCTGAGCACGGGGTACAGATTTTTTTTTTTCCTTCCAGACATTCGGCTTCTGAGTGATGTTTTTGTCTCTAAGGGTAATAAAAGCACATCAGATGTTGCTCCCTGTACCAGGAACTTTGCTTTGAAGCACTAGTGCGCCACTTCAAAGGCTCAGCACCACACAGGATGCTGGTCCTGGGGATGACACAGTGTGCCTGTGAACGGGGCCACATTGCCCACCAACTTGCTAGCTACAGACTGATTATTGAACACGACTAATACAACAAATTGCCCCACCAGAGGTGGAGCTACCCGCTTTCAGAATCTGCATAGAACCTGCCTGAGTTCTGGGGACCTCATGTGCGTGCAGAAAGATTTGTAAATGAGATGGAAAGATGTTTCCTTGGTCATCTATGCTCATTACAGTGCTCTGGGCTGAGGTCAAAGTTTGCCATTCCCGAGACAGGAACACTGAGGAGATCAAGATCATGTTAAGGACTTCAAGGGGGCATCGTTGCCGCAATACAGCTTTGTAGTTATAGCTCTACAGATGAGGGCCTAGAAAAACAGGGACTCATATATGGATGGGGTCTTGGGCAGCACATGGCTCTGTGGAAAATGGGGCCTAGAAGGGAAGATGTGAATTACTCAGTGTTTCAAAAAAAAATGTTAGTGTCAGAATGTGAGAGCCAGGTTCTGAGGCTTCTAGTTCAGAATTCCATCACTGGTGGAAGTATTGAGTAGTAAAGAACACAGACTTTGGGTCACATGAACTTGTGTCTCTTGCTGCCTTTAACTGGCTCTTTAATAATGGATGCATCCTGAATTCTCCCTGGATCAAAGTCTTCATCAGTAAAGAAAAGCCTAGCTCCTGAGCTGTCAGGTGATTTAGTTGAGACAATAGATGAATGTTCTCTGAACACAGCAGGTAATCTTTAAAAGACAATGGCTATTATGAGCATCTCAGAGCACCTAGAGAGAAGGACAGGAAGATGGCTGTAAGTTCTTTAATAGTGTTTTTTTTCCAGCTCTCATGCATTTCTGTTTTTAATGCATTATTTCATAGAGAACTTCAGAATCTTCAAAGTTAATTTTTCTAAACTACATGAAGAAATATTATCTGTCCATAAACAATATACTTATTGCTAGGTAGGGGCACAGGGGAAGAAAAACTCATTAACAGAATTAAGAGGGTGTTTAAACCCCAACTGGTTGTCACTCATCAATCTAGCAAGGAGACACCAGGCTTTTCATATGTAGCCCTTCTGACATTGTAGCTCATCTGTACTGTGACATTTCAAATGCTTTTTCTGGTTGACCTGCCATAGGCATTGTGAAGCACACAATTCCTACCTTTCCTTTTATCGAGTATTCTTGTCTTTTGCATTTCCACTGGCTAGAAAACACAGACTCATTTAATATCAGCAGAGGGCACTATTAGCACATTTGCTCTAAGGGGGTTTAAAAGCAATCCATTCATTCCTTACTTCATTCATTCATTTCCAGAAGTCTTGGTTCAGTATGTCTTATCTGTTCTGCATGGAGAGAGATGCTGAACAAATAAATATAAGAGGTGGCCCTTACAGGCCATGTAGAAAGACCCGGCACAAAGTCACATTGTGTATGTGGCATCTGCCTGAAGCAAAGAATGCATGTGAAAAGTAGTCTCTTCTTCCTCTTCTTCTTCTTCTTCTTCTTTTGAGGAAAAACAGGGTTTTAGACAAGTTTGAGTCATCTAGGAAGAAGTTGTAAAGCATTTGGTCTAGAATTGTTTCCTAGATGAGGAGAAGAATGGGGAGTGCTGAACATGGGGAAAACAGACAACACACCACACACACACACACACACACACACACACACACACACACACACACACCAGCAGAAAGCTGTGTGTTGCCTAGAACAGCAACCCTCTAACTGTGACAACCAGGGTGCTGACAGGTATGACCTCTACCCTTTATAGTAATCATCAGAGCTCATGTGGGTGGCAGCTTGCACACGCATGATGTCATTTGGCCCTGCTGTGGTCCTGTGATTCCAGCTCTCCAGGTATTAGCCTAATTTGACTAATGAGAAAGTTGAGCTTTGGAGGCAAAGCGGCTTGGTTAACATCACTCAAGTGTTCATTGGTAATACTGGGATCCGAGACTGGCTTTCCTTCCTTCCAATGCAGAAGTAAACATTAGCTTCTGTGACACAAACTCTCCTACAGATGAGGGTTAGAGATGCAGAGGAAATAGAATATATTTCAAGCATTAAACTTCTCTTGGGTTCCTGAGACCTTGATGGGAGCTGTACTTGGGAACTGGGACTTAAAACTCTGAGGGAGGTTTCTAAAATCTGAGGAGTCAGCAGGAACCTCAGTATACCGATGACCCCTATCAGCCAAGGTGGTCTAGAGGGAGGGGGAGGAAAGAGTAGGTACCTAGGAGCCAATGAGAAAAACGTTACAATCATAGAGGGTGCAGTGGATTATGGGAGTGGTCTGCCCCAGTGGGAAGGAGATTTTATCACTGTTATTATCAGTAATTGCCAGCTTAGAAATATTACAAAGCCGAATGACTTCTAATTGATTTTATATTGGTTTGACTTTCTGTACAGGCAACATCCGTCGCGTTGCCTTTTACCAGGAGGACCCAATCCTAGGGACTCTCCACTACACACAGACCTTAGCTCAGCAGTGCCAAGGCTCACATGAGGGCAGGCTGAGTCCACCTAGTCACAGATTGATACATAATTGAAGACTAAATCGATTTTTAAAGGAAAAAAAAAAAAAAAACAAAGGCCTGCCAGAGTCATCAAGGAGACAAGGCAAAAATCATGAGTGTGAGATATCAAGTCTATGAAAACAACGACGTCTGATGAAAACAGGAAAATGGAGAACAACCAACAGAATTCATGCCCCACGTGACCTCACCGGACATGAGAACTTCCAAGGGCACTTGGACACAGCTGGAGTAGTTTGGTACAAAAGTTTCCTACTATCTGTATTGGGTGCATGGTCTTCATCTTTCTTTTTCTTGACCTGAAAAGATATATATCGTCTTCCTAATAGCATTTGTCATAAGTGGGTAGCCAGGTCCAGTATTACAGGTCTGTAACTTCAGCACACTGGGGTGCAGGGGCAGGGGGATTGCAGGTTCAAGTTTCTCCCGGGCAATGTAGCAACTTTTCAGGACCCTGTCTTAGGTGTCTCAAAATAAAGAGGGGAAACTAGGGGTGTAGTATGCAGCTCACTGTGAAGGCCCTGGACACAATCTCCAATAAAATAATAAATAAACTAAAATGAGGGACAGTTTCCAAAGTCACTAGCGCACTCCTTGTTTAAAACTTCCAATGACTTGAAAGCCAACTGCAGTATTTCTATGACAAAGAACTTGGACCATCGGAGCCTTTGCCCACTGCTCTCTGCTGCCTAGGTTCTACCATCCTCTTGCCTCTCAGGTCTTCTTTTCTGTGCCTTTTGCTTGTTTTACTGGTTTGGTTTTTTGGTAACTGGGAATTGCACCGATACTGTGCTGAGCTACACCCCTGGCCCTCTTCATCTTTATCCTCAAAATTATTTCTGCTGGCCCAGAATTTGTCATTGTCCAGCCTCTGACTCTGGAGAAGCCGGCTAGGGCATTCTCCATTCATCTACTGCCACACCAACTTTACCAGGAAGCTTAAACAGTAAAGTAAGTTTCCCTAGAACTGAGAAGCATTGAAACTAGGATAATCCTGGGCAAACATCAACAGCTGGCTGCCTTCATCACGCATCTGCTGGGCTCCTGTGTTTCTCCCTGTAGAAAGCCTTCCATGGCTGCCCACGCATCTAGCGTCTAGGCTAAGTTCAGTCTGCTGCTGAGTAGCTCCGCCACACCCTTCTTTGCCCTTCTGTGACCTTTAGCACATCCTCGCTGAGTGTGTGTCCATCCCTCTACTTCCCCAGAAGCTGCGTTTGTACGTCACCACCGTCAGAAGCCTTGTCCAAGAAACCATCGTGTCTTGGTTGATTAAATGAAGTACTGACCTTCTCCCTGTTTCCACCCGTCCCCTTTCAGATAGGCATCTCTGTAGTCCAGACCGGTCCTGAACTCACTGTGTAGCCCAGGCTGTCAGTTAACTCACTGCAATCCTCCTGCCTCAGTCTCTGTCAGTATATTCTTAACACAGAAGCAAGTAGTACTTTTAAAACATGAGTCAAATTATGCCCTTCTCCTGCGCAATGTAGTCTCTGTACTTCCCTCTCCACAGTTAAGCTATTGCTATGGTCCTCAGGCCCCGAATCTATTTTCTGCTGTATCTCCAATATACTCTACCTTGTTCAACTGACTGCAGTGTCACTGTCTTCCTTACTGTTCCTAGAACAGTAAATAGTAGCAGCTCCTGCCTCAGGGCCTTTGCACTTATTCCTGAGTATGCCTGAACTACTCTTCCCTCGGTTGTCCACGTAATGCATTCCTTTTGTCCATCATGTGGAGATAAAAGCACAGCCTTCGAGGGAGATCTGCCATGACATCCCTTGCAATCGGTTCTCTATACTTACCACTCCTGTCACATCTCTGTCTAACTTTTTACTTATATTTTACCTAGGACGATCAAATGAAGAACTAAATAAACACAAGAGGCAACGAGATGAAAGTTACACGTGTCAATTCAGCCACTCAGATTTGGAAGGCACTGAGGAAATGCATCTCCAAATCTAGACTTTATTTTCTCCAACTATAACCTGAAAACATTGGACTCGATGTGCCTTATGGATATTACAAGTAGAGGTATTCTCTATTCTCTAAGTCCATGAAGCAACCGAAGAAGAGCCAGAGCCCGAATTTATTACTAAATGGTGTTCAAAAGCAAGAAACAATTAAAGAGAAGGAGAAACATTGTGCAGGTTACAGTTGCAGAAAAATATATCTAAGAGACGTGAGAATTTCTCAGGGGAGGAAATGCACGCAAAGCCTGCACAGTTCACTACAGCCTTTTGTTAAGCCTCGGCCCAGGGATAAGTTGCCTACCAGCATGGAAAATGGCGTCTCTGGTTATGAAGTCCTGCGCTGATCTAATTTATGACTCTAACACTGCCTGGAAATCTTTCTTCGCATCCGCCTGATGGCCCCTAGAGTGGGTGGATTCACAAATTAGTCATATGAGAACAGAGAACTAAAGAGAAGGCATGCAAGTTTCAAGGCAGTCCCACTGGGAAAGCGTCGTCCCTTCAGAAAAGGACAAGTTCCCTAGTGCCACGCTGTCCTTGAAGGCAGGATGAAGTCAGCCACTATCTTGGAGAAGACCCGAGGAGAAAGAGCACAAGGGCTGAATTAGTAAATTTAAAGGAGGCAGTTCAAATGCTATAGCTGCCACACCCTGAGCACAACGGACCAGACTGGTTCTTCAGGTTTCCTTGTGTAGGCTACTGAGTGGATGGTCTTGAACTTAGTAAGGTGAGCGAGTTACTCCCAGGTAACCAAATCCTCGGTGTTGCGGTGATTATCTGGTAGATCTACCTCCACAGTTGTGGTTCAATAGAATTTTGCTGTTATCACCTTGTTTGGTAACAAAGTAATGGCAAGTGTTGCAAGTGTAATTGTCACAGTTTAAATGGACTCTTGGCAGCTCCTGGTGTGTGTGTGTGTGTGTGTGTGTGTGTGTGTGTGGTTGTGTGTGTGGTTGTGTGGGTGTCTGTGTGTTTACCACTCTCCTCCTTTTTGACACAGCAGCTCTGGGAACTTGTTTCCACCTCAAGGAAGTAGCCATGGGTTGGATTGAGATCTAGCTTATAGATATCAAACACCTAACACATGCCAGACATTGAATTGGGTGCTTTGTGTTGCCCTAGATTCGTGCAAGCCAGTGGAACCGCACTACTTACGTGAATGATCAAAATATATGGTGACTGTTTAAATTTAAGTTTACTCACGAAAAGACTCAATATCATTAATTCTCCTCCAAATATTGTGCTTCCAGTCAAACACATTTATCCATCATTCTTGCTACTTTTTGAAGCAATTCTGAAAGTTTATGAGGTGTGGTTAAAAAAAAATAGTCGATGCTGCTGCCAAGGTCCACCCAATAGAAAGGCAGGCTTGTAAAATCACTACAGTGTTATGTCAACAGATCTGGAACTACGTGATTTCTGGTTCTTCTAAATTAAAAGGAATGATAGGCTAAGTGTGTTAAAAGTAAGAGTTAATGTTTTGAAGAGGGTTAATGATAATGTGATTTTTACAATAATACTTTTTAAAAATTAAGAAAGCTGTATTTTCAAATCACTCCTACAGATAGAGAAACTGAGGCTCTGAGATATTAAAGAGCATGTGTAAGACCTCACTAACAACAAGTGGCTGAGTCAAGATTTAAGTGGATTTTTTTTATTATTATTTGAGCCCCAAACATAAAAATATTTCTTGAAATAAATTGTTAGGCAGAATACTACCGTACAAACAGGCGAAGTCAAACCTGCTTGGCTTGAAGCAAGACTTGGGAATTGGGAGACTCAATGGTGCCATCTCTCCTGCTTCTTTCTCCAAGATCTTCCTAGTCTTGTGGAAGACCTTCCGATAGACCTGCAGGAAACGCACTGTCTCTCCCCGATCTCAGGGCTAAGGATCTAAGATTCTAAGAACTCACTACTGTAAATGGCATAGACTATGGGACCCTTCTTCCAGATGAACACTTACTAGCCAGAACTCAGGTATGGGAATCTGAACTTCTTTGTAGCGTATAGATTACAGGTGACTAAGAATAGAAAACACCTCCCAAAGAAATGAGTTCAATAATATCCAATAATTAATAAAAAGATTAAATGTAAAACCCAGGATGACTATCGGGACAGTTGTCCTCTATTTTTCAAAGAAGAGATATTTTTATATATATATTAATATCTTAGCCATCAAAGAGACATATAAAGCCTTGAAGTAGAGTGTCTAGACCTGCCTCTAGGCCAAGCTTTCCCCCTTTGGCCTGGCTTGTCAGGAGGTCTCAGAGTTTTTGAGGAGGAGCAAGGGTAGCTAGAGGAGCAGGGACTGGAACAGGCCAGACACTGGGGCCGGGAAAGAGGACATCTGTAAGCAGTGTGGAATTACTTCATCACCAAATAACCATCCTGGCAGACGATAGTGAAGTATTAGCTCTGGCCTTTAAGAATTCTTGCACGTTCAAAGTTTCCATGTTTCTTGTCACCTCCAGAAACCCTCAGAAGTTACTGGACATTTCCCTACTAGGGCAGAGAAGAACTAGGAGGGAGCAGATTTTCTGCCAGTCAAGTGTCACTTCAAAGAATTCCACTCAGATCCCCACAGATGCAGGTACCTGAGGGGCATCTCCATGCAGATAGTGCTGTCTCTGGTAATTGGGTTGACATCATCGAACAGTCTTAGAGGATTTGAATCCTTTCCATAACTCCTGTCAACTCCCATCTGGTGGTGAAAACCCCAGGCTGGAAGCTGAGTGATGATGGCAAAAACAAACAGAGGGTACCAAAAGGTCACCCTTCTCTAGAGAGAAGTTTTCTCTTAGATTCTGCCCTAGATTCCCAAAGGGGAGCAAAAAGCTAAGGCCCTAGTTACCTAAAATTGGATGCAGAAGAGCCAAAACCCATAGAATTATGTACTTCGTGAATAGAAAATTCCTAATGGCTACTTGATTCAACACCTTGTATCAAGCTTGAACCTTTCAGATGAGTTATTCCTAACCCAATTAGATTGATAGATGTTCTGCTCTGGAATAAGTCTCAGTCTTTTTCACTTCTAGATCTTTCTCTAAATAGTTTTGTCAGAATATTTTCTCTTTCTTTGTTTTAGATCTATAACTGGCCTTCCTGATTTTTAGATAGCCAAATCTTTAGAAAGCCTTCTGTGATTCCCTAAGTGTTCATATAAGTATCCCTTGTAATCACTCCTGTAATCACTGCAACTTCATACATGTAGCATTTATTACACTGACGTTTTAATCTGTCTTCTCCCCTACAGCATGAGCTACATTAGGCTGGAGAAGACTACCTCTTTTATGCTATTTTTTTTAAAACAACAAGGTATATCACAGGGCCCAATGCAATAAGGACATTAAATGTAAGTGAAAGAATGACTTGACATATTTTGACTGCTAATGAAGTGCTTTCATTTAAAAATCTTATATTATTATTCCACTACATATCTAAAAAAGGGTAGACATTTTATGCTTGTAAGAAGTAATAATTTATGGGTTGGAGGAATGGCACCATGGTTAAAGTGCTTGCTTTGCAAGCACAAAGCCCTGAGTTCAGTTCCCCAGCAACACATAAAGCCAGGTGTGGTGGTGCACGCCTGTAATCACAGCACTTGGGAGGCTGAGGCAGAAGGATTGCAGTGACTGTAAGGTCAGTCTGGTCTACGAAGTGAATTCAGGAACAGCCTTGGATACAGAGCAAGACCCTGTCCCGCCCACAAAAAAGGATTAATAGTTTAATGCCCATTTTATGGAAGAAGAAAACAGTCTTTGAGAGAAAAACACAGCGGCAGTTTATTGGCTTAGGTAGTCTCTGATCAATAATCAACCTCATCCTTCTTATACATCACCTTGAAAAAAGCTCTTTTATTTACTCTTTTAAAAGTTATAGATTATTAAAACTTGCATACAGTAAAATTTACACTCCTCGGAGTGAGGTTCCTTGAGTTTTAAGAAATGCCTGTGCTCATGTGGCCACCACTGTAATCATGACACCGCACTGCCCGGTCCCCCTGTGCTGCCCTGTGGAAGCATTCCCTCCCTACTTACTCTCTGGCAGTCCTTGTCCCTTTGCCTAATCCAATTTCCAACAAATACAAAAACAAGGCTCAGAGGGTTTAAGCCACTCGCCCAGGGTAAGAAGCTAACAGATGACAAGCTTGTGCCTTTGAAGCCAGCACTTCTGATCCCCTGTAAAGGTGGACAGCATTAGCGTGGCGCCAAGGAAAACAGCCGTCAAGTTCCCTCGCCTGTCTCTCACCTGCCTCTCGCCTGCCTCTTGCCTGCCTCTTGCCTGCCTCTCGCCTTCCATAGACAAAGCTCTGTCTTCAGCATTCTGCGAGAGGCAGGGCAACACTCAGCCTCATTACCGAAGGCAAAATATGATAATGATCCACCTCTGATCATTCACTAGGTGTTGAGGGAAGACTTTGTTCCTACTCGGTGGAATCGGCTAAAAACCATTATTATCTGCAGGCAGCTCAGCAGGCTATGGAGCAAGAGTTTGGTCTTTTTCCAGTTCACTCACTTATCTCCGAGACAAGAAGGCTCTGAGAAGAGGTCACGGCTAAACACTGGCCTCTCGATTCACCAGCTTCCCCACTAAGGCCCACGGGGCCCAACTCCAGGTAGCAGGGAGACTGCAGGCGAGCCCTGCTTGCTCAAGGTGGGGGCCGCTGCTAATTGGGTTGATGTAATTAACTGTCATAGTGTTCACCTGGGAAGTCAGCCATGGTCTCAGCATGAGCAGCCTGGCTGGGCCAGCCTGCAGCAGCAAGCACAGATCACCCCAAAGCTCAGAGAGCAAACAGGTTTAGAGGAAGCTTCAAAGGTGGAGAGTTGGGTAGCTTCTGGGAGAAGGCCATTTCCTTGGGAGATGTTGGCTCTGCAGGCTATGAAGGTTACAGAAGTAATTTCATCTTCATCTTGCTTTTAATCAAGGTGGCAGATTGTTGGTGGCATTTCTGTCTAATCTGTTTTCTAAATAGAATAAGGGCTTGTTGGAGGCTGAAGAATGTGAGTTGTGATCTGTCCTGACAGATGCAGGAAGCAGCTATCGATCTGCCGTGTCTATGTCTGCCCCTGGGTCCCCCTTTCCTCATCCTTCTGAGACCCCAACCCTTCATCTTTTTCTCCTCAGAGACACTTCAAGAAGCAACTTACAATTCATGAAGCCTCATCTTTACCATTCGGACCTACAAGCTTTGCTGCACAATGCCGTCTTTCAGAGAAGGTGGATCTTTCTGGGAGGGACTCTTGGAGGAGGCACATGAGGTACAGAACTCTTCAGGCTTTGCATTCTATATTCTCTATGATGGACCAAACCCATGATGCTAACACAAAGCCAGGGATAGAAAAGAGTGAAAGGGTGTTCAGAGTTTGTAAGCATCTCACTTTCCAGCATGGTTACTAGCCAGGTGATTTTGGAAACGTGGTTTACTTCCTGCCAGTGCTATCTTCCTCATATATGCGATAACAGAAAACTAAAATCCTCTTTTACAGAATTGTAGAGTCTTAATTATAGTCATCACCATCATAGTCATCATTACTACTCAACAGAATTTAGTTTAAACAATATTTGATTATTCTACAAGTTATATTCCTGAGGCAGTCTCTGTTTTCTACTCTCAGTTCACATTGTGGTACAATGCAAGGAATGCATCAGCCAAAGCTCAATCTATAGTTCTGAGACATACACATCCCCTGTTCCCTGGAACACCTGTTAGCACCCTAAAGTGAGTTATCAAGTTACAATAAAGTATAGAGAAGGATTCTCTCTCTCCCTGAGTTCAAGAATCAGAGCCCAGAAGTAAGTCAATGCTACTAGCCTCAACCCTTTTATTTCTGTATCATACCCTCCCTCCTCTGGTTCCAGGGAAACAAAGTTCTTTATTAAAGGGAAGGCAACACATGGGGAAAATAATTCCCAAGAAACCACGGGTTTAGCAAAGCAAACATGAAAACCTCAAAGCTCTTTTTCTTTTTGGGCCCAGTAGGCTTTCACTTAAGAGAGGTCAGGACTACAAGTCCATTCCTTGGACTCATTGAGAACATTTTCCCATCTCTTCCAATTTTTACCTATCTTATGGAAATTTTCTTGCCACAAACTCTGGACATCTGAAGAGAAAATGTGGCCAACAGGACACACATGTTTAAATAATAAGGTGTGGGAGCTGGAAGAATGGCTGCTCAGCAGTTAAAGCACTTGCCTAGCAAGTGCTAAGTCAAGTGCCAAGTACCTGAGTTATTCCCCAGCACCACGTAAACCAGCAGTGCATGGTTGCACATGCCTGTAATCCCATCACTGGGAAGAAGGAGAGGGACTGAGGCAGGAGGATTGCTATGAGTCCAAGGCCAGCCTGGACTCCATAGTGAGTTCAGGACCAGCCTGGGCAATAGGGAAAGACCCAGTCTCAAAAAAAAAAAAAAAAAAAAAATCTTAACGTGTAAGATGAATTGAATGCAAAACACTGTCTTTGACACCACAGATAACTACCAATGTGGAAGTGTTGGGTGCTACAATTGACATGTTGCTTGTTTTTTTACATTGAAATAGTAGCAGATCCCGTCATCTTACCGTTGTGCAAACTCCCTCATACCCCTCCCTTCTCAGATCTCAGCGATCTGAAAGTCAGGACGTCATGAGAATGGGTGTAGATTAGGTAAAGAATTAATTTACAAGTCAGTTTTTTTTTTTTTTTTATTCATGGGAACCCAGGAAGCATATCTGAAGTTCGGAGCTAACATAGGCACCTTTGCCCATTGAAGTACACATGAACTACATTACTCCAACATTTGGAATTTAAAGATCAACTTTCATCTCTAAGATTTTAATTTGTACTGACACTGGACTTGAATTCTTAGGAGCCTCAAAGTAAGAAGTTAGAAGCAAATTTTTAAGGCCAGAAAATTAGAAATTTAAAAGAAAGTACTGTGTGATCTGTGTATACCCAGAACCAGACCTGCAGAATTGCTCCATCCCTAAATGACTCATTGAGCCACGTGGCCACCTTAGTTCCTCCACTGCAAAATAAAAATCATAAGTAGCCCTTTCTGATGGCATGAGAAAGTCCTTTAAAAAACATAAAGAAGAGATATTAGAGGCAGTTATTTTTAGATGCTGAGATTCAAAGCAAACTTCCTTTTGTTATTTCCTCCCATATTTTTAAAGTTTTAATAATGAAACATTTGTTCAACTATGACATGCATACATTTAAACATACATTTCATAAGCCTTTATGCATAACATACAAAGCCCTTTATGTGGTCAAAAGATACAACTGAATGTTATTGCTCTGTAATCATTATTCAATCTTTGGATCCCTATAAACACTTGGGCCTCAGTTCATCCTTTTCTCTGGAGATCAGACCCAAAGACTGAACACTTACAGGACACTCAAAGAAACACACTACCCTCCTGTAGCTTTGCCAACACTGTGCTCTATAGGTTAATGTCAAAATGAAGCCAACCGTGTGGTCAGAATCCATCATGCACTACTTCATCTCTTAAGGTCCAAGCCTGGCTGAGTGAGGAGAATGGGTGGGTGAGAGAATGTAGGTAGGAGAACAAAGCATTGAGTCATGGAATTTCCACCAGATGTTAATTGTAAGGCTTCAGCCCACCTGGTAGCCTAAGGCAAAGTCTCTTGGCCACTGTTTCCCCATCTCTGGGCCCTCGTGCTGACCAACCATCCCCTCTGGCACCTTATAAGGAAAAGCTAATTAGAAAACTAATCTTGCAAGAATGCTGCAGAGAGACCTTTCACACGGAGGGAGTTGAACCACAGTGCCCAGAGGCTCTGTGACTCAATGGAAGAGCTGTCTCCCAACACCCAGACCTGATCGCTCTCCAGCTCCAAAAGGGGGTGACCTACCTGGCAAAGGCCAAGCAAATTCCCACGGGCCAATCAGGAGGCTGAGACATGGGAGTGGCAAATCCTCATAGCACCGGAGATAGTGATAGTCACACGGTGGTGTCAGGATGAGGAGGGAAGAAGTCGAGCAACTCCTTTCCTCATTCATTTATTTTATGATAGGTATTGTCGCTCCTAATACATCAAGGACTACATGATTTACTGTGGAGAAAAAAAAGATGCATCCAATAGCCCTGGCGTTCAGGTCTACTTAGAAAGAGAGACCTTAAGTATTAAATGCCCTGTAATTATTATAAGGCAAACTGTATACCGAAGTCATGGAATTAACCAGTCAGCTGTAGCTTAGCTTGAGCAGGAAAAAAAGACTTCCCATGAGAGCTATGTTGGGTCTCAAAGGATGAGTAGGAACTTAACAGGAAGCGAAAACAAGCCAGTCATAGGGGCAAAGGTACATTAGTTAATAAATAGGAACAATCGTAACACCGAGTAAACCAGGCAGCTCTGGGAACTGTCATGATCTGAACATCCCACAGTCGTCCAATCCACCATTCTGTGAAAGTGCACTGAGAATCTTACTGCTGTTCGTAAAATTTGTAGTAAAATTAGTATTTCCAAAGTAGTCTGACGAATTGGAAGAGAGAGAAAATGGGGGGAAAGGAGGGGGAAGCAACGCTTGAGAAACTTAAGGACTTTGTTAACAACAGTGCAGCAACAACAACAACAACAACACAACAACAACAACGTCTTCCCTGCAGGCTCCTGCATGCTGGAGGTCAGAAACAGAGGCCCAGCTTGAGGTGGTGCAAAGCAATCTGCTAATTCCCCTATTTGATATGCTATTTTATTACAATGTCTGGGTGCAATGGCTGCTCACCCACTGCCATCTCTACGTGTGTGTGTGCGCGTGCGTGTGTGTGCGCATGTGTGCATGCTGTAATATTGTTATTCTTCGTGTTTTATCTTTCCTGATGTTTCTTATTTCCCAACTTCCTCTAGCCTAGGGTGTTAAAGCGATATAAACTTTTTGTTTGACGCCTTTGGGAGGAGATTACGTTAGCATTGCTTTTTCTCCACTGATGTTCACCATTTCTCTCCCATCTCGAGAACAAAACCACCCTGAGCAAAGTGAGGATGTTCACTTCTCATTCCTGCAATTCACTCTTATTTCTTCAGCTTAAGGTGCTAAGAAAAGAAGGTGCAGGGATGGCTGGGAAGAGGAAAAGGGGTTGAAAACGTGGGCACCAGCATGCTGTGAAGTTCACGGAAGCAGACGTGAACTTGCTGTGTTCACACATCGCTGCGAGTGCTGGGTCTTTGCCCCTCGTGACTCAGGAGAGAGCATGTGAGACCCTTGAAGTATAACTTCAAAATGTCACTGCTGTTTCATTCCCTAGACACAGTGGAATCTCCTTAGAAGATCTATACTCTCAAAGCAGGTGTGGATAGACCAGCCACACCTTTGGGAACTATTTCTCCCTAGTACTTTGGGGTCCTTCTCCAAAGTCACAAGCCTCAATGCATTGTCTGTAAGGACAGATTTCAACTTTTGGCCTTGGATCCCAACAGGCCCATATGCTTACTTCTTCCCTGTTCCAAATGCATGTCAAGATGGCTTCTCCTTCAATGGCTTTCTCTGATCCTCAGTGGTGCTGCCACATTCCATATTTCTGGTAACACGATGATAACGTCATCCTTCTAAATCCCCCTTAGCTGTCTCCTGCATTGATCTCTAGCTATATAGCAATGCACACAGAGTTTAAGGGCTTTCACCTAACTTTATGTCAAAAGTCTGAACTGTTCATGCAACGTATCCATGTCAGTTCTTATTACTTGATGAATAAATATAATCCAAATATGCTAAAATCTTTGAGATTCTAATATGACAAACATACATGCATGCTTACTGCAGATGGTGAGTCGTGTCTTCTTTTCTACATGGATTGCATCCTATGAATCTCTAAAATTGAAAAGTGTGCAATGTATGGTTCATTCTTCCTGATGCTCCAAGTCTAGAGTAATTGCCCTATCCTCTAATTGGAGGCATTTCCCATTTTATTTATATTTCTCATTGAAATATAGCTTTTCTCTCTCGGTACCACTAAGCATTTCCCTTAGCAATAACACTTTTAGCATAGAAGCAGAGAATTTTATGTGTTTGTCTGGTTTGATCGTATATCCAAGTCACCTAAAACAATTTCTGGGAAGTGCTGGGAGCTCCATTAATAACATTCAAATGAATTAATTTGAGTAAATTTTAATACACACTTACTATCTGAGAGATTACAGTAAAGTTACCTGTATGCACATCCTGTATTTCTTCATACACTTCACATTCCTTGAAGCAGAGACAAGCTATTATGTACTTAGTATAATACCCAGCACTTATGGAGAACTTCATGAACACTTGTTTGGTGACATATGAATAAATGAATAGCTTAACAAGTAACTAACCCCTCCAACAGCTTTTTAACTCATACATAATTTCCTTTTTTCTGCCTTTTCTTCTGAGATTCCGGTAATAAGGACCTGTGTTGTACTGAGTAGGAGAACCAATAGCATGTAAGTACTCTGCCTTTACTACTGCAAACATGTCCTGTCAGTGCTTTAAACCTACTCTGAGGATCCAGTTCACTGTTTACCATGAAGCTGAGGTAAGTGTAAGATGAGATGGTGAGTGACCAGGCAGAAAGAATGAAAACAAATGAGAACAAAAATAAATATCCTGTATCCATTACTGTTGCAAACGATTTCTTGGTTCTTTTGTTTGCCTACTAGAAACATGCTTCAATTACAATTTGTGCTCCTCGAGTGCCCCAAATAGGTACTGGAAATTTGTTCCTGTCCGTGGAGAATTAACTTTCAAACTTGGAATGTGGCCATTTCGACCATTTTTACATCGTCTATTGCTGTGACTGTACAGTAGCTGCCATATGCAGAAGAACTCTAAATGTGTTGCAAATAATTTATAGGGGTAGCCATAAGGACAGAGTCCAGATTTATTCACCTTGGAGTTGCTGTTAATTAGTCCAGTTCCAAATGAAGTACAGCCTAGGAATGCACTTAATTATCACAGGGTTGAACTCTGGAATAAATGGAAATTTATTACTACCTTACTGTATAGTGGAATTAGCCTCACTGGGGATTATACAAAAACAATTATATCAGTTTCTGTTCTGAGATCTTCACCGTGTAGTGCATAAATACATTCAAAGAGAGTTGCTGTCGAGTTCTGTGAAAGCAATTCAGTCATACAGTTACCACTACATTTTAAACCCCCCAAATTAGAAGAAAGTTGACAATTATAAATGTAGATGTAAATTTTCTCAAGAAGATATTAGGAAGTCAAATCCAATGGGCTATAAAATAAATCATACATCATGGCCACATAGGATTATTCTAAGTGTCCACAACTTTAACATTCAACAAATTCATCACCTCAGCAGGCTAAAGAAGAAGTTTCTTAAGTGACCCTATCTATCAAGAGATATGCTATATATTTGTACATATTACTCAATTCAGTGTAAACATTATATATCCCATATATACATATTAATGAAATGGGAAGAGAGAGATGCAGGAAAACCACATCATAAAAACTAGCACCCATTAACAATAAAAACTCTCTAAAAAACCTAGAGGTGCAATTTCCTCAACTTTTTGAAGACCATCTTGAGTAAACATGATATTAATATCACAGTTAATGATGAGAAACTAGAAACTTCCTCATTATGATTAGGGGTAAAGCAATGCGGTCTACTGTCATCGCTCCTACTCAGTATCATTCTGTAATTTCTTGTCTATGAAATGAAACAAGAAAACAAAGTAAAAGGTATACAGACCAAGAAGGAAGAAATAAAATTTCTTTTATAGAGATGACATGATTATCTGTGCACAAAATCTCAAAGGATAATAATGAATCTCTTAAGCAATCAGGCTATGTCGAGGCTGCAGGATACATGGTTGGTCCCTTTTATAACAATAATGAAGAATTTCAATTTGAAGCTAAACTATTTCAATATTATTTAAACTATAACGAATCATAAAATATGTGATGACTATAAGAAAAGTTGCCAAACTCTGATAAATTAAACAAATCAAGTGTTATTACATATATATATATGAATCGGATATATGGTGCTTGAGTTTCAGTGTGTCGAGTTGTTTGGCTTGGCAACTGCCCAAGGAGTTGGTGAGACAGACTTCTGTATGTGTGCAGGTAATTACTCTGTATTGATAACGTAATTATGAGTAAAGGACATGATACATTGTCCAAGCCCATGGAAAGTACAGTACAAAGCAATAACCCAATGTAAATTATGGGCCTTGACTAGTAATGTAACATCAGCTGGGCCACGGTAGCAAATGTGACACATTACTAAGAATTAAAGAAAAACTAGTAGGTGAGGAGATGAGATGATATATTGGGGTCTCTGTATTTTCCACTTGACTTTTTCTATAAACTCTAACCTGTCAAAAATAAAATTTGTCAAATTTTAAAGTAATATAATGATTTCACCATGAAAGGTATAAGAAAAATAGTTGTCAGTTACAATTACAAGAGATGTTTTAAAAATTTTCATGTTTAAAATAAAAATTCCCTGATATAAAAATGTGTAGTTTATTTTTGTTATCTGGGAGACTGCACTTTTCTGACTGGAAGCATGGTACAGTGCAGATATTGGATCAGCTGATGTTCATCAGTACCGTATGTTATGGCATCCATGAAACAAATCATGGCTCTTGGACATGGCTGATGGGTACCATGTGGAGTTAAACCAAGAGCAAGAGGAAGCGTATTTCAAATATTTCTCATGCTAATAATTTTGAAGGTGCTCAGAAAGAGAAAATGGTCTTAACTGAACAAATGACATAATTCGATATTGCAATTTCCATTCAGTTAATTGTCATTCATTGAACATTTTGGGGGAATTAAATTGTATAAGAAAATCAGGTACATGTTAGGGGTGATCCTCTTTCCTAAGAGCTCAGAATATAGTCCTAAAAGCTTTCAAGGGAGATTGTATTAATAATTAGGAAAATCTTAACATCTTAAAAAGACTAGCAGGTAATAAAGCCATGAGTTAAGCTTCTTCAAAAAATATGAGAGAGAAAAAAATACCTGAGAACTAGCATGATGGAAACCTTCTCAGGATTCGGTTCCTGCCTAAAGATGCACTTAGAACTTGGAAATTTGTAGGAGCCATCACAAAAATAGGAGGTGAAAATAGTTGGAGGAGGAGAATATTAGGACTTATATGACATGAAAATATTTTAAAATTTATATTATTTTATAAAGTGATGATGAGAAATCTAGCAGACGACTACAAGGCTTTGATATAGGAAATGGAAAAGCAGTTAGGTGCTAAGCATGTAAATTTAGAAGTCACACGAATGTTGGCTGATTTTACACTCCTAATAGATACAAGGTAGCTAAATAAAGCTTTAAAACTGGATGTACTTCCCTAATAAAAGAAGAGAGAATAAAATAATTTAAGGGGAAAAGTCTTGTAGTACAAATTTATTAGTGTGGAAGGTGAAGTGACTTAGAAGCAACAGCTTTGTTTCAGTAGAAGGATTTTCTGAAGCTGTCACGTGGGACTGGAGAGCCTCACAGACTGGGCCGATCTGTGTATAAATCCTAAAGTTTCAATATTAAAATAATAACTTTTGTAGCAAAACAGATGAGATTGTCATGCTAGAAACTCTGTGGGAATACTTAACCAGCATCACAATGTTGAGAGAACATCACCTTGTGTCATAATCTGAGATTTGCATGTGCACGCATGCACACAGCCATAGATTTTCTCACATTATCTAAGTTTCTGGCTACAACATCACACTGACCTAACGCGGAACAAAAGGTGACCCAGAGACCCAGAGGCAGGAGGCATTCTTGTTAATTTCCTGACACATGGGGACCTCATTGAAAAATAGATGACTATCTTTCAAATGAAAAGAGAAATGCCTTGAGCAACCTGAACTTCTGGGTAATGATAATATAATCCCACTTGTGATAGTTTTGGAGTTTAAGAAAGTGTCTTATTCAGTTTAACAGGATATTGACACATGAGTCTACCCATGAGTCACAGGTACGAGCTTAATTTCACAGAAGAGCTAAATGAAAAATCTATACATATACTACTTATAGTCATATAACTGGATCAAGGCTATGTGCAAATACAGCTCTCCACTTTCTTAAAACTTTTCACTCTCTTGGTATGAAATTAAATTTTAAGAGGGTAAATAGAAGAAGCTATGAAGTGATGTTTTAGTTAGAGTTAGTGGCATCGGTAATACTAGTAGCAATGCATAGGCAATGTTGCCAAAGTGAGTCATGTTTTGCAGAGTTAGAGCAATAAATCAAAGAATGGGTCAAGTACAAGGGAACTCAGGTCAAGGTTATGGGCACAAACATCTTTGCAGCTGTTAAAAGGCTGAGTCAAATAAATACATTCTCCTGTCAAGTTATTTAGATTTGATATGCTCTGTCAATTACATGGTACTTCTTAATTTCAAGGTACCGGTAGGGATTAAGTACTGATCTCTACCAGGAACAACTAGCTACCTCCCTTAAACTAAAATAAATATTATACCAAGGAAGAATCCTTATCTATACTAGTGCCTGAATAATTTAATGGTCTTCTGTACTCCCCAGAGGCATGTTCTTTGAATAAATGAAGTGAGATAAGCTATTCTAATATGAGGATTGGTAATACATGTCTTCTCCCTACCATCGTGTATTACTGTCATCATTATGGAAAAGTGACTCAGTTTTACCTGAAGGGAAAAGGAACTAGGTGGTTGGTAACGGTGATGACATGCTGCTGTGACTAAGTTTTCCCAGAAATAAAGGGTTGGTCTTTTCCCCTGCAGCAAGGTAGGTGGCAGCTGCTCTCTTGAGACTTCCCCGATTCTGTTGCCAATTTCCTTTATCCAGGGCCTGTTGCTATAGAGGAGAGGCTAAATTGAAGGACAATGAGAAAATGGTCTGTTTGGCACCTTCTCGTCTCACGTCCATCACAGAATTGATTTATGGTGAGAGTGGAGTTGATTACAAAGAGCCTAATGCATCATTTCTTTAGCAGGAATTTTGTAAGGACTGATAATTTTCTGATGAAGTTGAGCTATTCACCAATGTCAAATGCACAATTTTTTTTTTTTTAAATCCCCTGGTTCTTGAACTTGGCTGTACATGAAAGACACTTGGGGAATTTTCAAAAGACTCTTAATGCCTATGCGTCGGAAATTTTTGGGATCCTCAGGGTCTAATGTGAGAAAGAGTTTGAGAATCACTAATCTTATAAATACCTTTTTATTTGGGGATTTGATCTCCAACATCTTGCCATTTCTATTATTCATTTTCATTTCCAAAACCAGTTCCTGCGCTGGTCCGTGCACTGATTCTTCTCTTCATTTTATTGAAGATATAAAATCAGCTGCCAACGTCTTGACTCCAACTCAGCACTTCCGTCCACTTGGCAGCCAATGTCCTCGTGGTGAATGAAGAGCAACAGGTAGACAGCAGTTGTTATGTGTTTTGCAAACACACATATCTGTCACTTTTTACACTTTCTGAAGCAGTTCTAGAAGTCCTCTTGTGTGTCTTTAATTATCTTCTCTTGGCTGCCTCCCTGTCCTGAAATGATTTGAATCGCTTATCTGTCAGGGTCATTTTGAACCTGGGGAGGTACCAGAAGTTTCATGGTACCAGATTTGATGAACTAGGTGGATGAGGAAACATTGTAATAGTTTTTGAGCCTGCCTTTCAGAGAGATAGAACTGAGTAGCAGCATTCACTGAATTTTTGGTCGCCTCTCCTAAAGACACTCGTGAAAGAGGACTCCTAGAAATGATTAAGAAAGTGCTAAAAACAATGGAATAAAGGTATTCAAAGAGATGGGAGTATTTTCAGGGAAACCAAAGACAATGTGTCTTTTACTATAATACAGTTTTGTAATTCACGCATTCACCATTTATTTTATATTTTGATCACCCAATGGATGCATATTTATTGAACAGACAGGTAAACTGTGGTGTAAAGATATAATAGAAAAGACAAGTTATTCAAAAGTTATATTCATCAGCAAAGAAAATGAGGGCATTTCACTGCTGGGAAAAATTTGTGTAACTGTATAGAATTAGCTTACAATACCTTTTTATATTGAGCATAGCATTTTAAAGTTAAAATAACTATTACATCGATGAATCAGACATTTAGAAATAAAAATATCGAGATCAGAGATTGCACAACTTAGCTTCTAAGTTGTTTGGAGACAAATTGTCTGCTCTAGAAGGAAAATTAAGAAATCTTCAATATCAGAGTACTAAAGTTCAAGATCAAAACATAGTTCTGCAAATAAAAACAAAGTATTCAGTGAACTTTCTTACATATAAATATTTACCTGAATCTTTGATAAGATCCAATAGTGGATGGGAGGATATGAGGACTCTCGGTCAAAGGATGTGCTCATTTTAAAACTCTATGAACTTGTAACCCAGAGGATTTCCTGAAAGATTATAGCAATTTATATTTCCATCAAAAGAAGAAAATATTCGCTTTAATTTACCTGAAAGAGAGTTTGTCAGCAATGAATAAGATTAAAAATACTTTATTCAAATTTTTCTTTATTTTCAGTGTAACATTGTCAGACAATCCTTTACCACTGAGTACAAAGTTGGCTTTTACTTTTATTGGGTGTCTTCTATTAAACTAAAGTAGATGGCTTCAATCCCTAATTTGATGAGAGTCATTTTTAAATCATGAATGAATGCTGACTTTGTCAAATGCTATCTCGGCATTTATATAAATAATAATCTCACATATATCATTTCTAAGTTCAATTGATTAAAAGATCTAATTGTCAAGCATTCTCGCATTACCCAGACAAATCCCATTTTGTGTGACATGTTGACATTGCTACGTATTTCTGGGTTCAAGTTGGCAATATTTTGGTACAGATATTTTGTATTTGTCTTCCTAAAGAATACTGGTCTGATTATTTTCTTGTAATGTTTTCATCTGCTTTTCATATTTTAAACTAAAGAGGCAAATCTTCGCTCACATTTTGTGAAAGAATTGGTATAGGACTAGACCGACTTTTCAAATATGTCAACTAGAATACATTAAGAGAGCCATCAGAAGTGTTTTAAATAATAATTTTATTTCCTCTAACAGAAATACATCTATGCAGGTTTGTTATCTTTTTGCTTTGATTTTGGAAATTTCCCATTAAGGATACTGTTTATGTTCCTAATGAAACCTACTAGCCAACATATATGCACATATCTAAAAACATTTTTACGTGTAACCATCTATCTATAATTAAAGCTAGACATCACTTCACTCTTCTGTTCCCAATTGTTCCAGATGGAGAACATTAGCCTTCTTCCTTTGCGTAACTGTGAACTACCACCCCAACAGTGAACAGCCTGCTCCTTACTTTCCACCATCCACCCAATGCATTACTGAATTTCACTATGTGTGTGTAGCACCACTGGAATTGAAAGCTTTGCCCTCTTTGGAAATAACTTTATTATTGCACATCTTTTATCTTGCTTTCAAGTTTTAGGTACTTAAGTCATTGCCAAATTTTATTCACTCAGCACTCTTTCTCCTAAACCCTTTGGTGCGATTTTTTCATTCATTCATAACACAGCTAGATTATTCTGTCACAGGCTTCACTCTTTCATGAGATCTCTCAATGTCATAAAGAGATTGTTCAAATAGCATGCGCTAAAATTTATAGTTTGAGTTGTAAAAACCGGTTGTGATAAATGCGGGAAGTCATGTATGTACCATGAGGAACAATATAGGATGATTCCGGTGCTCTTAAATGCACCTGTGATTCACTTAGTCAAGCATATTCTCCTCCCACAGGTTGACTTCTTTGATGTAACAGTCAACATTGAAGTCTCTTCTGAGTATTTAGTCTCATATAACTTGAAGATTTATTTATGTTTATCACTGAATACTGTCTCATTGAATGGACGTTATCACAACTTGTGTGGTTGCTTCACCTCCTGTAGGATATTTTTGTTTCTTCCAGGACTGGGAAATTTCAATATAGTTGTTATAAAAATTTGTGTACACATTTTGATGTACTTAGAACTTTTTAAAATGTGTTTGGAATCCACTTGGGAGTATGAAGGCTGTACCATCGATGACTAGTTTACTTTTTTAAGAACCTGGGAAACTCTCTTCCAAAGCAAATATATTTCTTGACATTACCCCTGACAATAAATAAAATTTTCTGTTTCTATGCATTTGCATTATTAGTTAATGTTGCTAGTAACTTATTTGGCTTTTGTTTAGCCATTCTAATAGGTGTGCAGTTTTGTCTACTTTTTTAAAATTGTCAAATATTCAATGATAGATGCTTTTGAGCATCTTCTTTATGTTGTGCCTTTGTATGTTCTTTGAGGTATCTGGTCAGACAGACCCTTTTCCTATTTTTATTGTGTTTTTTTTTTTCTTTTACTGTTGACATTTTTAGAAATCGCTCATTATTTTGTATACGGAGCCTTTACCACATAAGCCAAACATTTCATCTGAATCGGTAGCTTATACTTTTACTCTTAACATTGCCTTTAGCAGACAAATTTTTAATTTTTACAAAGTTCAATTGATCATTGCTAATAAATCTCATAGACAAAACTGATAACTTGCCACCTGGCTGAACTTTCTGATTAATTCCCAGAGGGATTTTAGACATAAATGATCCCTTTTCTTCAGAGGAAGACGGTGCTACAGGTTTCCTTCTCTCTACATGATTCTCCATGCTTATATGATTTCTCTAGATAGAACTTTGAGGCCAATGTTGCAAAAGAATAGTAAAGGCATGCATCTTGGCCTTATTTCTTCTCTGCAGAGGCAAGCCTCCAGTTTTAACATCAGATATGAGGAGGGATCTTCTGTATTTGGTCGAATGTCTTCATGTTGTTCCATCAAAGTTAACCCTATTCGCAGGCGTAGAGTCGTCAGTGTTCCATCATTCCATGATTACACAGTTAATGCCCACTGACGCAGGAAGGATGATCTCCTTTCATAAATGATATTGACAATTCTCTTCTCTCCTCAATTTTTTTCTCAATTTCCTGGCTTTAGATTTATCAAGGTTATTATATCCAAATATGTGGTAATTTTTCATCTTTTTGTCATTGATTTGTAGTAACTCGCTATGATTAAAGAGTATACTTTGCACAGTCTCTGCTCCTTTAAATTTCACAGTTCTGCCTGTGATTTTCTTTATGAATATTTTATGTAAGCTTGAGGGGTCTGTGCCCTCCACCACTACTGCATGGGATGAATCTGCAACATTAATTTTATCACATTGATTGATCAGATAATACCTACATTCTCATTGAATTTCTACCTTTTCAATTTTCCAATTATCAAAGAAGTGGTGTTAAAATACCTCCAACTGTGATAGTGGATTTGTGCATTTTTCCCTTGCTGTCCTTTCGGTTTCATTTCCAATATTTTAATGGTGTGTTGTGAATTGCATACACTTGAAAATTGGGAGTCTTTATAGAGAATGACTTGTCCATACGTATAGGCATTACTCTTAATGAGTATACCTGCTGTGAAGTCTGTGTTATCTGAAATTAACATATTTTACTTCAGTTACTTTTATTTAATGAGTAACAAATTTAGTTTGATTAGATTCAAACTGGTGTTTCTTTACTTTCAACCTAAATTTTTATGTTTGAGGCTTTTTTTTAATAGAGCAAATTAGTTACACATGAATTGTTTTATTCATGGTGTTGTTCCTTCTTCCTTAGATTGTTGATACATTTGAACTGGAATTTGCCACGTCATAAGCTGTTTTCTATCTGGTGTACTTAGTCTTTGTTTTTTTTTTTTTTACTTCTTTTCCTGCCTTCTCTGGTTAATAATTTTATACAATTACATTTATTGTCTCTGCAATCATATCTACTATACCAATTTTGAAGTATTCCGTGGTTTCCATAATATTTGCATATCTATTTCAAATTAATCAAAGTCCATTTTCAAGTAAAATTGAATCAGTTCCCACATGGTCTAGATATTTTACAATAAAAAAACTCTGAATTGCTTTTTTTCTACTTCTAATATTGTCGTTAAGCTTATTTATTTTATGCTATAGTTACCTAATAATTGCCTAATAATTATTAATTTCAATAGTTATATTTTAGATAGAGAATAAGAAATATATAAAGATCGGATCTGCCATTTATTTATTCCTTCCTCATGTGCTTTCTTATGGAAATGTTGAAATCTCACTTTATTCAGAGATTTCTATGCCTCAAATTTTATTTGCAAGAAGTTTTAAAATCTATGACTCATATTTATAGAATTATATTTTAGACTATATTCATTCCTCTTTCTGTGTCTGTTTTGATTATGTTTCTCAGTAGGTTCTTCATTAAATTTTCAGATTACTGTCATAATCTGTTCTTAAAATTGCTATATTAGGGTGCTCTAGAGAAACGAACTAGAAAATGTAAGTGTAAATTTATGGAAGGTGATTTATCAGGCAAGTGTCCTTGCTACTTTCTCCTTGCTGGAATAGACTACTGACATTTAGAGAAGGAGAGACTTACTTTAGTTTACAGTTTCAGAGGGCCACAGTCCGCCCACGGAGGACAGCTGGCAACAGCAGAAGCACGTGACAGGAGGAAGAGCAGGAGAAGGGGATGTTCACCACATGCAAGAGGCCAAATAATGGGGGAAGGGCAGAGCTAACCTTCCAGGTCCCAGCCCAGCAACCCGCCCCTTCTGGATCAAGCCCCGGTGTCTCCCCTCCTCCAAACAGGCCCTACCTCTTAACAGGACATGGTTACTTCAGAACATCCAAATCCATGAGGCTTTTGGGAAGACATTCCAGATCCAAACCGTAACAGTAGGTTGATAAGCCGAGAGGCAAAGAATTCAAAATGGCTGCCTGTACAACGAGCGACAGGAGAGTCCATAATAGCCGTGTGCAAGAGGGAAAGCCAGGGGACCCAAGACGTGAAGATAGTAGCTGTGGGACAAGAGGTAGCGAAGATGTAGCGTCTGTCCAAGAAACCTGCAAGCTCACTGTGGAAAGCTCACGTAGGTCTCCACTGGAAGGCTCGAGGTCACTGGACAAAGGCATGGGCGACAGTCTGGAGCTCTTCTGAGGCCAGAGCCCTTCTTTCTTCTTTCTCTTTGGATTCTGCCCAGGCTCCTAGTCCATTGGTTCCTGCCACCCACATCCGCAGCGGGTCTTCTTCCCTTAGTTTGCTGGTCTACCTGTCAGACATCCACAGACACACGCGGGGCGGGTTGTGCTTTACTTACCTGCTAAGTTACTTACTAACCTAATGTTTCTTCAATCAGTGATGTGTTGTGGTTAAAGATCATAGTTCTTTCCTCTGTCTACTATTTGTATCAATACAATAATGACATATACATTCACTGTCTAATATGGGAAATTATTATTTTAAATGGAATTCTTGCCTATGAAATATTCTGTTACACTTTTGATTTTGTGTTAATTTATACTCATTTAATGTCTTCTGCCTTCTTATGTTTGCTTTGATGCTAGTATCGCAAGATGAATGCTCAATTTGCAAAATAAAACTTTCATTTTGTTTCTAATACATGACTGCAAAATCAATATATTCCTTTTTGTCAGTTTTAACCAAATAACCAAAATTTTATGAAAGAGTTGCATTTGTTATCCATCCAGAATAATTGGTAATGGATACTACGATTTATTCATTGTCTTATAGGTTAGTGTAGAAATATATTTGTGAACAAATAGTAGAGATTTTTGTATTAGTTTTTAAAAATTGCTATGTAGCATGTTTTTCTGGAGAATGTACTCATATTACTTTATGTCTTGAAACATTAAGATCAAAGGGGCCACTTGTATGGTTCAAATGTTTCATATGTGTACTGACTTTTGTCTGCTTGTTCTGTGTGTTATTGAGAGAAAACTTAAGTCCCATTGCTCTGTGATGTGCTTTAGTTCTTTATATACTGAGATTGTGTTATTAGATGAAAATCTTAATATTTTTATCTTTTTTGGTTTCTATAATTCATCCTTTTCATATTAAGGTCTGCTGTCTCTGACATTATTAGTGATACTGTAGACGAATATTGGCTAATATTTCCATATTGTATTTTTCTTTTATTTTTAACCTCTCCACATCTTCATGTTTAAGATGTGACTCAGAAATTGTGAATTTTTATTTTTAACAAATCCAAAATATAGACTGTTTACAGATAATTTTTTATGATTAGGCCTATCATCTTGCAACTTGTTTTCTTTTTTTCTTGTTTGTCACATTTGTTCCTTTTTTTCCTCCTTCCCTGTCTCACTCTCAGCAAATCATTTTTTTTTCAGTTACCATTCTAATATCACACCAGTTAGATTATTATAAAGTTACGCTATTTTCTCTTAGTACTTGCCTCAGAAACCACAGTATTTTGAATTAGTACCTATTGTAAATTAGTATTCTAGTCATCTTACAGTAAGTGCAGACGTTCAGGGATTAGTGTGATCCATTTACCAGATTCAAATATTTTTTGGTGTTACAGTCAGACATTTTAATAATGCATATGTTTTAAACCCCACGTTGCATTACTACTTATCTTACCATCTGTATTTGTTTATATTTATTTACATATTTGATTTTCCAGTGGCTTATCTTCTGAATAATTTCTGTGAAGGATAACTTGTTTCTTACATTTCTACGATTATCTTCCTTTGGCCCACAGGACATCCTTTAGTGTATCCTTTAGTAAATACATGTTGTTACTACAGTTGTTAATATTTTCCTAATTTTTACAATATTTTCAACTATGTTTTCATTTTATTTCATTTCATATAGTCTTAGGGTGTACTAATTTTTAGTACTATGAGGAATTAGCTGTGTCTTTCTCGACTTCCATCATTTTATCTCAAGATTTATCCTATGAGTGTTTTTGTTGCCCTTTCTGAACGAATTATGCTTATTTTACTGGATGCTTTAAAAATCTTTTTTTTAGTAAATTTTCTTTGATTTGTTTAAGAATAGTGGTTGATGGATGGATAGATAGGTACATAAATTTTTTTTGAATTTGTGAATTAATTTCTTTTGTCACTTATAATCTAGTACTAACAAATTATTGGTAAGTAGGTCATTACTACAACTATTCTGTAGTTAACATTAAAAGACATAGTCTACAATGTATCTATCTAAATAAACATAATACTGCCTTTTTAAGTTTCCTTTATTGCCATACTGTATCACCTTCATTAATAAAAATGGCTTCTATATTGCTCTTCTAGGCTAAACCTTGAGATTTATAGCCCCATAATAGGTTCTAACTGCCGTACCCGCTTTAACAACTGGACAGATGTGAATGTCCATGATAAAGCTGAATACATGCTGGCTATTGACATAATGTAATGATTTATCATCTCGTAAATCTATTCCACGTTTCACATTAGATATGTGATATATACTAATGGGAACACTTATACAGTTTTTAATAACTTTTTAGAAGAATCAGTTTAAGGAAACATTATATGATTGTTCATAATTCACAAAAATCTGCCTTAACCAACTCTTTCTAATGAAACAGTAAGAAAGTATGATTCCTAACATGCCAATCCATATGCCTGTGAGATCTCAATACTTAAGAATACTATTAACAAGGGCTGGAGGAATGGCTCAGAGATTAAAGTGCTTGCATAGCAAGCACTTAGGCAAGCACCCTAGTTTGATTTCCCTGCACCGCATAAGCCAGGCATCGGGGGCACGCCTGCAATCCCAGCACTCGGGATGCTGGTACAGGAGGATTGCCTTGAGTTCAAGGTCAGCCTGGGCTACATAGTGGGTTCTGGACCAGCCTTGGCTGTAGAGTGAGACCCTGTCTCAAAAAAAAAAAAAAAAATAGAATACTACTAATAAAAGTGGTGGGTGTAGACAGAGAGAGAACTGTGACTAATGACTAGCTAGAGAAGTGTGATAGGAAACAGAAGACTATATATCAGATTGAGAAAATCACACCAGAACTCTAACTCCAGATCAGTAGAAAGGGGACAGAGTTAGGCAATTAGAGAAAAGAAAGAAGAAACAGGAGAGTAATGAGTAAAAGAGAGACAGCGTAGCTTCAGAATCTGTAGTGAGGCTTTATACGAAAGGCATAAGCAAATATTCAAGAGAGAAAAAAAGTGCAAATACTAGCGAACAACAAAAACAGAAAGAAACAAAAGGAGGAAAAATACACAAACCAATACTAGAGAAAAAATGTAAATTCAATATACTTACATAAAAATTAAACTTTAAAGAGAATGGGAAATCTCGACATCCAAGACCTTCAATCACAGGGAGAATGAGACCAGTTTCCTCTCTTCCTGTGACTCAGTTTTCAAATGTGTGCCACCTCCAAATATCTCTCACAGCTCCTCTGAGGTTGGGATACGCAAAGCATCCACTAGATTCTACCCTGGCCTCAGGCACTTTTGCCCTGTGGCCACAGGTTCTTGCACGCACAGGTGATCGGGCTCTTCTTCCACTCACGCTGTGGGGTTTGGGGGATGAGACCTCTGCTTTCCAAGATCTTGTTGAGCTCAAATCCTTCGGTGAACCGCAATGCTTTTTTCTTCTCTGCTACCAATACTCTCTTCTCTGTCACAGGCAAGGAGTGTGACCGGAGTGTGACTCATTGATAATCTATTTTCTTTTTCCCCATTTTTATTGGTACATACATGCAATAAACAGATATTGTAATGAACCTGAGGATTTTTGCACATATATATCATGTCAATTTCACCATCCCTTCACCTCCTTTTTACCCTCCACCTACTGCCTCATCCCCTCCCCATCTCTCGTCACCTCTCTCAGTTGAGACTATTTATTTATACTTTGGATTTCTCATTTTAGAGAAATCATGCGATATTTAACTTTCTGACTTTGATTCATTTCACTGAACATAATGATCTCAAGTTGTGTCCATTTACCTACAAATTACTCAAATTCATCTGTCTTTATGGCCGAGTAATACTCCATTGTGTATACATACCACATTTTTTTTGTGTCCGCTGGTCTGTTGATGAATATTTTAGCATCTTCCACAATTCAGTTACTATCAGTCGTGTTGCTATAAACATCCTTCAAAATAAAACAAAAAACCTCAGTTTTAAAATGGCCAATTGAAGTGAATCAACAGAAAAAGTACAAGTGACTAGTAAATATAGAAAATATATTCAATATCTTTATCCATTAGAAAAATGCAAATCAAAACAACACTGAAATGTCACTTTACTCCAATTAGAATGGATTCTATCAAGAACTCAAAAAAAAAAAAAAACAATGGATGACAAGGTGCAGGGAAAAGGAAAGTTTTTATGTTCTGTTGGGACTGTAAACTGGTATAACCATGATGGAAAGTAGTGTGGAGGTCACTCAGAAAACTGAAAATATATATTTCATTTGACTCAGCAATACCTCTTCTGGGTCTATTTCCAAAACAATCAAAAGTACCACATAACAGAGTGAGTTGCTTCCTAGCAGAGCTCAAATTACGCTTCTGAGTCACCTCTCTGGGCCTGCCTAGAGGGTTGCTCAGCTACAGCTCCTGTGCAACGCTTTCAGGCTGCAGTTCTCAAGCTCTGAGGACTTGCAGACTCAAAAGTCGCCTGGCTTCCACTATCCCACAACTAGGCTTTGCCTCCCGGTGGTGGCCTAGAGCCCTTTTGTCTGTTGTTCACAGCTATAAGATTGTCTGGCACCTTCTAGGTTGCCATCCTGGCTGGACTTCTCTCCCTAGCCACTCACAGCTTGCCATCTAAGGGCTGGCCGGACAAGCATGGCCGCCATGGCCCTGGGCCCTGCCTGTGCAGTCCTTATGCTCTAAGGCTTCGCAGCCACACTGCTGTCCTTGTTTCCAAATTCTAAAGATTGGGCTTCAGCACCGTGTGGCCAAGGGCCCCTTCTGTTTGTTCTGTACAGTCACAAGGTTGACTGGAACCTTATAGGCTACAGTCCTAGCAACATTTCTCTTAGGATATTTGCCAACTGCAATCCAAGGGCTGGCTAGGCACACCTACCTCAGGGCCCTTTTCTTTTGCAGGAAGTCATTGTCACCCAGCTGCTGTATGACTTTTCAGTCAGTCTTCTGGCCACCTTTCAGATCCAGTTTTTCCTCTGTTTTCCTAAGCTAAGACATAAGAGAAATTCCTTTCCTGAATGTTAGTCTTCTATGTAAGCTGATGCAGAGCCCCTGACCAAGCAATCTTGCACTGTTGCTATCTTGACTCCTCCCTCCCACCCCAGTTGCACAATGTTTCAAAACCACTATTACTCATTTTTCATGGTAACTTCTTTACATATTCACACACCTGCCTCATCAAAGCGATGATTATGTAGGCATCGTTGCTTTAGAAAGCCAAATGTCAAGGTAGAAAATAATTTGCTAGTATTTTCCTAAATTAGTAGCAAAATACTTACAAATCTCATGCATAATGAGAATTTGGGCCAAAGAGATAAAATATAAATTGAAATCAATGTTTGCTACGTTTAGGATGTTGAAGCTTAAGGGATAGAGGGAAGGAGGGAGAGGGAGAGAAAAGAATTGAGAGAACCAGGATGCAGAAAAAAGTCATAATGTAGGCACTGCTTGACATTGAAGAGTAAAGCCATGTTCTCTGATCCCGGAACAGAAATGTGGGAGGGTAGAAAGACCACCGTCCAGATGGGTTATTTGTGAGAACAGGTAGATAGCACCCTGTATCAGACAGATCATTGTCTTTCTACACCCTGCACGGAGACAGCTGAAAACCATCCATGGGCGTGGTCAGAGTGCCTCAAGATGCACATGGAATAATGACTAAAAAACAATTAAGATGATGAATATTTAATGCATCTCTGATTAGACAGATGACTAAGCGAATCCGAGATCGCTACCAAAGTTAAAACTGAAGTCTGAAGTGGCTGCCGCTTCTTTAACCTCATTTATGAAAATAAAAGAGATTGAAATAGACATTAAGTCAAAATTGTATCTAATTAAATTCTCTCACATTGACTTTGTAGGCTGCAATGTATACATGCAACAAACGGAAAAAGGAGGAGTGGTGAACAATAAAAAATTCAAAATATCTATTGATAAGTCAAGGATATTTGTCATTTTGCAATGAAAACCTGCAATACAAGGACATGCAAGACATGAGCATTTTCTTTGAGAAATTTGCAAAAATTTCCATAAATAAGTCTTGTCTAAAAGATTAATTCTAAACCAAGGATGGTGTACAAAGTGTGATAAGTGCAGAAATAATTAATTTGAGGAAATTATCGATGAGGTTCAAATCATCAGAAAAAGCAACACAACAGAGAAGAGACTTGAACTTAGCCATGAGAGAAACGTAACACAAGCCAGAAAGAGAAATCAACAAGGATGTGGCAAAATTGTCCATAGTCTGTTCAAAAGGCAGTGGGAACTGGTTGTGTCAGAGATATATGGTTACCTTGTACTGTTGGGCAAGGTCAACTGAGAGGTCCGCCTGGTACAAGGAAGAAGACATATAGGGCCACACCAGAAGAAGAGTTGGACTTCACTCTGGAGTGAAACCGTCTGAAGTGTAATGGAAGCCTTTTCTCTGATATGGTGCACATCAAAAATTTTCAGCAGTGTATAATTGTGCTTCTACCAATCTAAGTTCATTGCTACATAAGATTATCTCAAAGCGGTTAGTTCAGTGTTGAAGAATGTACTCCAAAAATGCAGAAATACTAAAACACAAAGTAGAAACCCATGAAGTAGTGTAAATTAAAGTTAACATAAAATGATGGCATAATTGTAGCCTTATCTCTTTATTGGAGAACGTATGTAGGCTTACTTTGCCAATGTTACACACCATTGCAACTTCCTGAAAAACAGCATTGTAAAATGAATGGGTAACACCTTTTGTGTTACAGTGTTTTGTTTATTGAGTTTAAGGATTATGTGAGATCCAAGTTTGTTTCTAGAAAGTGAGGAGCACAGATACTCCAAAGAAGGCAATTGGAGAAACAATTAGTTTTTATAGTTATCCACACTTTTCACCAGGAGTTAGTTATTCCTACATAACCTGGTCTGGAGTCCATGCCTATTTCCGTGTTCTCGGTCTGTCTTACAACACAGTAGCCGCGTTGAGCTCTTTTCTATTTCTTTAACATTACAAACGTATTCCCACTGTTCAGGTAAATTCCCTGTCTGCAGTGGAGTATTGGGTTGGTTTCGAGGCCCATGGACCCTCATCTGAACCCCATACAGTTGAGAATAAAGCAGGCAGAGTTAAAAAGAAACAGCTGTTTATTGAGCCAAACAATAGAGCAAAGAAAAACCCTTAACTGAAAAAGCAAGAGGAGACCCAAGAAGGTCTCCCTAAGAGAGAAAAAAAGGAACACTCCCACTTATCGAAGCCATGAGGGGTCCCATGCGTCTGAGAGTTCCCTGTACGACTCAGAAAAAATGGACGCTGGAGCTCTAAGATAACTCTCGGTTATTGGCTGGAGCTATGAGAAGGGACTCAGTGATTGGCTCTTTCACATGCATATAACCGGCTTCCTCAAGGTAAAAGAAGTGGAGCTACTTTACTAACTTTAGGAAACTGAAACATTAAATATTTGGTCAGGGAAATTGAGAAACAATTTTAACTGAAAAATAACCATGGGGCGAGAGTTTCACCAGATTGCTATTTTGCAATTTTATTTCCCTACACTCCTGCATAGGATGTGCGAGGCTGTTGCTTTCAATTTTCCACTTCCTAAAACTATTCTTCAGATCTTGATGTGGCTCACTGCCTGGTGCAGGTTCACGTTCTGTTGCTTTTCCCAGGGGGGATTTCCTGGATCATCGACTCTAACAATAACTCTCGCCTGCTACCTTAGCAATTTTTTTTGCCTTGATTTAACTTTTTTTAGTACTCATCAATAATTTAGGTTATATTAATTACTTATTTGTGAACTTATTATTAGTCTTTCTTACTAAAATGTAAATGTTGCGAGGGTATCATCTTTGCCTAATATGTCAGTAGTCTCTGAACTGGAAGAAGCCGTGATAACTAGTAGTACTAGATAAGTACTTTTTTGCATAAAGGAATAAAGAACATTATTGTTGTTAGAACTATTATGATCAACAACCATTATTTATTGAGACTTACCATGTGCCACAAAAAAATTAGGTAAAAATTAGGTTATAATAAAATTAGGTAAAAATTAGGTAATAATAAAACTTGAGCTTGGTCATTTTATTTATTTCTCGCAACCAATTCTCTGTACCTTACTTTGTAGTTACTGGAATGATGTACGTCGAATGTGAACAAATAAGTCAAGTTTTTATCTTGGCACTGCTGAGTTAGAATAAACACCAGGTAGCATATGGGATGACTTTGCTATAGCACAGAGTGTAGTAAAAGCATCAGTACAATGTATGCAAGGTAATAAAGGTAACTATAACACAGATATGCAAGTTAACTAATGTTAACTCAGCTAGTAGGATGCAATTGTATTAAGGGCTCAATAATCTAAGAATACTTTAATAGTTTTTTTTTTTTTTCCTTAGGTGTATGTCTTGGGCTTTCACATATTTTATTACAATAGGCAACAATTGTAGCTCTTTTGGGATGAGTACTCCTGGGTTTCTTGGAACACTGATAGTCAGAAGTCCCTGGGAGTTTGTCTACTCTAAGTGTTGCGGTAAATGCCTTTCTCAACTGGAGTAGTGGAGAGGTTCCCAGGTCCACTGACTCATGTATGGTTAAGAATAAAGTAGAAAGAACCTGAAAATAATGTAGGTAACATTTTATTGAACCAGATTAAAAAACAAACAAACAAACAAACAAACAAAAAAGCCCTTGGCTCAGAAGCAAGGAAGAAACTGAGCAGGTATCTGTAAGAGAAAGAAAATAAAAATAAGGAAAAGTGTCTGGCCAAGAAACTAGGAAGAAACTCTAGCATGCCTCCTTTAGAGAAAGATAAGAAGAAAAAATAAAGAAAATCTTGGGCAGAGCAGCCAGGAGGGTTCCTGAGCGGGTGATTTTGTGGACATGATTCTGAGGGCTCCCTATAAAGAGCCGGAGCACAGGACCAAGCCGTGAGATGGTTCACCGTGACTGTCCTTCACGTGCACAAGACTAGAAAAAGCCAGAAGGCTTCTGAGAGAAAAAGTGAAAATCAAGACTTCTTCAAGTTAGAGGGAGTGCAGCTACTTTAGTAACTTTGAGAAGCTGAAACATATTAATCATTTGGTGTGGGGGAAAGTCAGACACCTAAGAAAAAACAACCTCGATCTGAAAACTGCCTCACCTGAAAAACAGCTTCTGGGGAAGGGAGTTCGCCAGGTGCTCCATCCTGCAGTTTTGTTCTTACACTCCTTACTATCACTGGGAGAGTCTTTGACCAAGTGAACGATGGTAATATGATTATAAAATCTCGCCCTCCCTGACCTCAGGTTGGGAGGACCTGTTGGTGGCAACGTGACATTCGAAAGCTTACTTCCAAGTGGCAGCTGAAGCTCTTCTCTTCAAGACTTTGCCCTATACCACATGTTCCTTGGTTGGCTTCATGCACCCCCGCTTTTCCTTCCGTGCCTCCCCCTTACTTTGCTATGATTTTCTGTTGGAGCATGTTGTGAATGAATTACTACTTACACATGATGAACTTTTTCTTTTTCCTGGTCTGATCGTAGAAACTCTAAGACAAGAAATCAACCAATTTCTTTTTTTGTTCCAGTAAGAGTATGATGGCCACAACTAAATTGGCTTTTCTTGGACACGCGTGCTTTTGAACCATTCAAAGCCTTTCCAGACACGTAATTGTGAGATTCTTACTGGAACCAAGCAGTAGGGAAATTTTACTGTAAGGAAATCTCAGCATTTTGTGGAAAAATCACCATGGGTGATTCTGGCTCTGTGTTGTATGGAGCTCAAGCATAGATTTGACCCAACCATTGCCTTCCCACATTCCTGGCTATGAGACAAGAGCAGGGAGGAGTGAGGGGCTGGATCGCTGAGGTTTAATTCCTGTCTGTTTCTTGGCCCCGGGAGCTTGCTTTAATTGAAGAAGCTTTCAGTGGGATTAACTTCACTGAAGAGAAAAAGGAAAGAGAACACAGCAGGTCCCCTTTCAAAACAAGCTCGGTCTATAATGAAACAGTGTAAATATGTAAGGATTTTAAAGAATGCATATACTTTCCAATTTTAATGGGACTGGGTCACCAGGTGGACCCACAGATGATCACCTTTACTTGTGTCATTTCTGTCCATATAGTAGAAATCTTTTTAGAAAGAGCAGAATAGGGTACAGTGTCACAGCATAACACTATCAGGCAAAAATAACCTCTATACCAGCTCTTTTCCCTGTAGTCTAGGTCTGCAGATACCCCAAACATTATTGAACTAAAAAAAAAAAAAAAAAAAAAAAAGACTCACCTTTGCAACTTACGGGACCTGAATACAAATGCTGATTTCAAGCTTCACTTTATAACTTAAGTAGTAAATTTCACTCTTGGGATTTTGTTAGTATGCTGTTTGTTTAGCTCAGGCTGAACTTAGCTCAAGCTTGCTTTGGCCAAATCTATCCTCCATAATTACCTGAGCCTGTGTCTATTCTATGCATCCCACGCATTCTGTTTCTCTGAAGAAGCCAGACTAATTCAATCTGTATCATGGCAATTTTGTTATTTAGTTTCTAGGAATCTCTGAGGGTAGAGAAACAGCATGCACAAAAACAAAACTCAGTGTAGTAAGTATTATGATTATGAGTAATATTGCAGTTCCATAAAAATTAACTCTTTGAACTGTAGAGATCAATCTAAAATAGCTTACAGGGAGTGTTCTTAAATGTAGAAAACAGTTAATAGAAGAAGGTTATAGGGAAAGATGCCTAGGACACCAGATGTGGGACAAGGAAGATTTTTAATTTGTTTTATTATTTGATTTATATGAAAAACACTTATAGATTTGTAGTACACATCAAAAAGATAAATAATCATAGTTCTTGGAAATAATCATACGTTCATGGATACACACTTAAAAATTATTTCTTTAGAAGTGTAACTTTCTGGATATGTCTATGATCCCAGTACACTGGGAGACAGAATGAAGACTATTGCTAGCTTGAACCCAGTCTGGAAAACTTAACAACTTAATGAGATTTTGTCAAAAAAAATAAGTAAGCAAATAAATAAATAATAAATACATAAATGAAGAAAAAGAAGTTACTAGAGTGTCCTAGAAGTTAAGAAATGCATTATCAATACCACATCCTTCTTCAATAAGAAACCTGTCACTCTAAAGCCGTAGAGGGACAATCAAGGAGGAGCAGTCACAGTTGTTAGGGAACTTCAGGCTCCAGAAGAAAAGCAAGATAAGAATAGAAACAGCAGATGAGGTCTCTTGGTCCCCTAAGGGTCAGTCTCCAGATTGTAATTCAGAGTCACCTCAATGCCACAGCTCTGTCCCTTTGGTGATAAACATGAGCTGGACCACACCTGATGTCACAGGTCACTTGATTACAAAAGAAACCTTCAAGGAAAACAAGAAAAAAGCATGCAAAATAAATTTTAAGTTTACCCCACTGGTATCTTTTCACCTGATTACTTCCTTCTACCCAAAGCCATTCAGATCAAGAAAAACACATTACCTGTTTTTCCTGTCTGCACAGTACTTATTGATATTATAACCTAAAAAAATCCACCAAAGCGTCCTTAAATATGTTTTAAGCATTGGATTTAGGGGTTCAATAGAAATTTAAGTATCAAGTTGTCACTGGGCAGAAAGAAAATTTTAGGAGATGTATGGCCATAAATCAGAAAGCATAGTGCAGATTGCAATGACATCAACAAGAGACAGGAGTCCTGTTCAAGATATTTGGCAATACGAGGAGAGTGGGCACAGATACAGTGCACACACTGATCTGTCACAGTGGTTACCTCGTCCTTTGTCAAGAAATACCTGGGTTTTACAGAAGGATTTTTGAGGGATAGAAGGTATATTTGTCAGTAGTTGAGGAAGAATCTTTTGCTTGTTTTTGGCTTTGTTGTTACTATCAATTTGGTTTCCTTTTTTTTTTCTTCTTCTCATTTTTCCCCATTTCCTCTTCGCTGGATTGTAGGAGAGGTATTGCTTATGCTTTGCATCACAGCAATTAAAGTGCATCTCAGTATTCATAAACAAGTCGACTTAGGGGTAGAGGTTGTCCATACTATACAATGGAAACAGAGATACAGCTAAATGATACAGAGTCACTCCAGAGTAGATGAGCAAAGAAACTTCTCGTGGAGGTGACATTTGAGTTAATTCTTGAAAGATAAGCAGATGAAGACGAGTGATGTAGGAGCAAGAAATTCTGTTGAAGATATGAGCTTCAATAATGCAGAGGAGCATGAAAATTCAAGAATTGTTTGTTTCCTCTACAAGTAGTTATTGGAGACCTTTTATACTGGGATTCATTGGGAAAAATAAAACACAACTCTTGCCTATGAAAATTACATTTTAGCAAGAACTATTGAGCAGTCAAAATTGGTCAGAACATCTGTGGTATCGAAATTTAAGAGTAAATAAATGACAGAGTTAGATGAGCTTCGTCTTACTGCCAATGGCCTGTTTTCAAGGTTTGTCCCTTTTGTAAGGAGCTTGGGGGGCCTGGGTTAGTTGAGTATAATCTTAGGCAGATTTGATAATTCTTCCCTTACCTTAGCCCAGAGAAGTCTACATGCTTTTTTTTTCCCCGAGGTGCATATGTGTTTGACTCAAGGGGTCACCCATTGAAAAATATCTGCTGACTGGGAAAAACAGTGTCCCAGAAAATGAGCTCTGAAATATTGAAGAATTGAAATGTTTGGTGTTTTTCCTGATTCCACCACTAATTGGCTTTATAAACTTGGACATGCATGGCATTTCCCAAATGCTCAGCTTCCTCTCAACTCCTTGTGCCTGAGAATGTTTTTTTGAGGTTTCATAGGCCTGTGAGAGTGAAAAACATAATTTATGTTAAAATTCTTTAAAATGTATGAATAAATATACACAAAAATATAAAGAATAATTATATAGTCTTATGAGTTTGTCAGTTCTACTGCTGTTGTTCCTTCTTTTTCTTTCTTCTTTATTTCTTTCTACTTTTGGCTTTGCTAGGATTGAGCTCAGAACCGTGTGCATGCTAGGCAAGTGTTCTAGCAACGATTTACTTCAACAGACCAATTATATTTTGAGACAGGGTCTTTCTAATTTTCCCAGGCTGGCCTTGAACTTTTGATTCTCTTTCCTTACCTTTCTATAATAGGTGGATGAAACAAATTTTCTTTAATGTTTATTTATGGGTAGTAGTTTCTTTTTATGGAAATAATTTAGAAAACTTCTTAAGAGATTAATATAACAGGATATTATCATGGAAAATACCATCAGCTATTGTATCAATCTTTGCTTTCTCCTCAGTATTTCCTATTAGCATTTCATACAGTTTTCCCATAAATATTATTATTTCTTATGGCTTATTAATTCTCACTAAGTAGTGTTAGGAGGTATCCAAGTACTCATTGTCTTCTTCAAATGGTGGACATCCTCATTTTAGAATTACAGACTGTCCAAAAATTTGTTAAGTTTTCCTATGTGTGGCAAATTTTGAGACACCACCTGCTTTGAGTTAGTCCTTATATATTTTTTTCTAAAAGCACTGGTTTTGTCTCAAATATTACGACAGATAAATCCCAGGCAAATGAAACCTTATATTAAGTAATTACAAAGTTTTATTTAATGCATAGTATCACATATTTTAAATATATGCTTGGTAAGCTTTGGTACATCCCATGTAACTTTATTGCAGACTACAAGTAGAAAAGAATATAGACTCCTTGTACTTTCTGTCCTTCCTCTAAGAGATAGACAGGTCAAGACTTGTCTAAAGACGCATTTGGGTCTACAGCAGAGGGAAGATAAGAGCACAACATCTCATTTCTCTAGTCTGTGTCTCCCCATTTTTTTAGTGTAGCCCCCCCCCCCCTTGATTTTTATTTCTACTATCTGTTCATTAGTCCAGCTTGAAACTCCTTGGTGCTTTTGAAAATAAGGAAAGAAACAAAGACCAAAAGTGTCATATGTTCTTACCAAAGAGTGAAAGGACATTTATACAAGGCTTGTACCAGTGAAAGGCTGATTCCAACAATAAACTACAAAGACAGGTGTTTTTCAAAGAAATATTTTCTTCAAAACTTGGAAGCACACACCAGCAACTTCAACCTGCTGTCTCCCCAGGATTCATCTCTAATAGACACATTTTCTCATTAAAAATGGTAATCTCAACATATAAAGACTATTGACTGTGTGTTAGATCTATTGTAAATGCTTTGTAGGTATTAACTAATCTAGATCTCAGGACAAAGTTCGAAGGCATCAAAATTATCTCCATTTTACATATGAGGCAAGCTAGTCAAAGTGAATGCAAGTAATGTTTCCAAGATTACTAGCTTGGAAACTGACATGTGAACCTACGGGAACAGGCTGCAGATCCTGATCTCTTATTAAGCTTTTCACTCAATAAATACTCCCTGTGCACACTTTTGAATGCGAACGCTGACTGCCTTATAGTATAAAACTGAGATTCAAGATCATTAAGTCGAGATTCCTTAGAGCCTCAGTCTATTGTCCAACTGGGAAAAACACTTGCCCTAGTCCAACTATGGAACCCCCAGCTTGAAGCAAGAATGATGTTTTTCTTGAACCAAGTAGTACCAAGGTATCCGTAAATTTGAACAGATCATCTATGGCACTGATATCATATATATTGTCCACTTGATTCTTAATTTATTTAAACCCTGTCAAAGATGTTGCTCATCATTAATTCTGGCACCACAGCTAGTACACATTCAATTTTGTACTAAAACACAAAAACAAAAACCCCCACACACATCAAACCAAATATCTCTTAGAAACAGCAGGAGGTGATTTGCAAAGGTCTAAATGTGTAAAATTCATAATTGGTCATCGCAGCCAATGTCGTAGTCTCCAGGTCTTTGAGGTCTTGGGTGTTTCTGGCTCAAAATCACCATAGAAGTGGAAGACAGTAAGTGGTGAGCAAGTACTTATAAGAAACACTCAAGAGTCCAAGAGAATTCATTGACACATTCTCCTGTGAGAGAGACTAACAACAGCCAAAGTGCTAAAACCGAGACTTCTCTTGAGTGGAAAATGGAAAAGTTCTGAATCAGCAGATTTTTACTCTCTGTTGGCTACTTAAATGCAGCCTTCCTCTTAGATTGGACAGTCTGTTCCTGTCTGGACCTGTTTTTCCTACACATACCATATGATTCCTAAATTCTACTATAGCTTGTCTTTCTATGATCACAGAGATGTGTCTTTCTCCATACTGATTTTCCACAGTGCCTTGCACATATCTGAGGGCATGAGGAGAAGCTGAGTAACACTTTGGACGGGAAGTGCAAAGAGAGCTCTCAAGGCCCTGAAGCCCACACTCGTCTCTGTGCCCAGCCATTGTTGAGCTCCACCTGTGCCATCAGGCGTCCTCACTTGCCAACATTTGTCATCCTGGGTTTCCTCACCATGAGTGCACTCAATCCATTCAACATGAGGGGGAGAGGCTGACGTTACACAAGAGTATCATGGAAATAATTGAAGTAGAGGAGTTAACAAGAAAATAGTCTTTCAACCAAGAGACAAGGGGGTTCTTTTTCCTCAGGGAAGGAAAGAATGCATTTCAATCTGGAGAGAGAGGTAGACATGTACCACTCCTGCCACCCTCAGCAAGGGAGGTCAGAGTGTTACAGGCTGGGATGATGAGCAAAGACTGTGGTATTGTGGGAAGGACAAAAGTAATGAGGCAATGGAGATGAAAGACAGCGGGGAAAGCCAGCCAAAGTACAGTCTCCTGAATAGGATATTATACTGGGAAAGCAGAAGAGTCAGTCTCTGAAGAGACAGAACTCCTATTGATTGCTGAATGCTGACTGAACGCTAGCCAGCCAAGGAGCAGGGTTATGACTTCTGGTGAGCCTTGGACTTGACTATGGGCCCTCCATGTGGATCTCAATGACATCATAGTCCTGAGAGTGGAGGTAAAAAGAATGAGGTGGTAGGAAACCACTTCCAAGGAATGGTTTAAAAGTCATCGCAACATGTAAATAAACTGTGTGCCCTATTGACCTTATGGGGACTTTCTGTAGGTTGGGAACATTGGGATTGAGTAGAAAATGGGGCGCAATAGTGTGTCCTTCCTTCACAGTGAGGAAAGCAGAAAGCAGGGAAACAAACGGATTCATAGACAATTTTGGTATAATTTTACTGAGTCTGTGCTCACAAATAAATTCCTTAAGTGGCAACACCCTAAGGTCCCTGAGAAAGCAAAAGGAAAACGGGCATGACATCGACACACCTATGTTTCCAAAGCAGAAAAAAAAAAGAAAGAAAAAAGAATAAAACACGTGGAGAGACACACAGATATATAGACATATTTGCAAACACTTCCCAAGGGTCCCAAGAGCCCTTTTGAGCACCTGGTGGTCCTAGGCAAAGGAGGCCTAGAACTCCTTTGGGACGGCTGAGACTTACAGAGGTGTACTACATGTCAGCATTGACCCTTATGCGATACTTGTGTTGGTACCTGAATGCCGCTCTAATTCTGGAGTTCTTAAGCACAAATTTTTGAACATTTCCAAAATGCTTTTAGCAAAAGGCCTCATGGCATGACACAGCAGGATTTTCTATTTATTTCACAACCGGAAATAAGACAATGGGCTGAATTTTGTATTCTTTCTTTTTAAATTCTTTTTAAATTTTGGCATTCTACACTCCACAATCATGAGTCATTTCAAGTGTTTTCTCTATTTTTTTTTTTTATGTGGGACAGAACGTTCTATCAGAAAGCACTGATAAGTTGAGGAAAAAAATGAGTCCAGCCGATAAGAGCTTAGTTAAAAGTGGAAGAGAAATGTCATCAATTTAAAAAGGTAGTATCAAAAATTTATGAATATCTAATCTTTATTTAAGGTGGCTGTAAGTTGTGTAACAGATATAATAGGGATATTCCAAAATTACAGAAAAAGATGTCAGATGAGTTCAAGCACTCATAAGATTCTCTATTTTCTGGTGTTCCGGATTCTAAACCACCTATGCTAGAAATGACTTCTTGTGTGTTGTCCTTCTGTTTTAAACTTTTATTTGCATTTTAAAAGACTCGCCCTTCAAGATCCCCAGCTTAGAATTTTGTTCAAAACCACAACAGAGTAGTTCACCTGCAGGTACTTGCTACCTTCTTGGCACACTCACCAATTTTGGATTAGTTTGTGGAATTACAAATCCTATAAATTCCGAAGACACACCTAAGGTGACTTTTAAAGCACTGCTTTAAACTAATGAACTACACATATCTGAAACCAGTGTGTATGTGTGTGTGTGTGTGTGTGTGTGTGTGTGTGTGTGTGTGATGTTTGCTGCATGAAAAGTTCCTTGGACAAGGAATGAGTTCGAGGTGTCTCTTAGACCTAAATTAATCGCAGATTACAGCATGAGACGGTGATTTGTCTTAAAACTATGACCTCATTTCTATATTGACAGATTTTCTTAATGCCGCACTTCAGTGCGAAGATATTAGTAAAGCACTGAGAAGTTACGCATTCAATCTACATCTTACAGTTGTTAATACTAGGGCTCAGAAGATTAAACATCAGGCCAAAGCTATCAAAATGTTTTCAGACCAGGAATGTTGTATACAGCCATGTATGGTATGAAACTTTGCCTGGGGTGATGGGAAAAAATGTGTGTTCACCCCAGATACAGTGCAGCAGACAGGTAAAAGTAACAGTTATGTCACATTAGTGTTTTCTCCTTTCTTTGGAAAGAAAAGCAAAGTGATAAGAAATATTGCATACTATCTATGCAGTTGAGAAAAGCGGCAGTGATTACTAAGTCTTTGGTGGGAACGGAGAGGTTCCAGGGAAATGCTAGCATCCCACCAAGAAGATTGGAATACGAGTGACAACAGATGGCTGAAGGGACGGTGACCATTGTCTTTTACTAGCCTGTGACGCCCCGCCTCCAGATTGAAGCTACTACTCCCCCGCCCCATTAAATACTCAATGTGTACACGTTATGGTCGGGAGGTCTCTTACTGTCCACTTTCATTGTACTCACTGGAATGTTCTGTGCTTTAGCTAAGGCCTCTGGGTCACTGACTTTAATATTACAGACACTGCCTTCTAAAGCAAAATTCCAGTCCCTGGATCTCAAAGGTGCTATGCACACGTCACATACACAAATCAAACATGTGTATTGAGCATTGATTCTTTGATGTTCTATGATTTTAACAGTAGTTGTTAGTCCCAAAACTCTCAGCCTTACAGGAAGATGTAATTATCCGCCATGTCCTTGATATAACCATGTTATTATTCAAATTTTAGGGATTTTATGAATGAAGTATAGAAAAAAGTAGAGTAAAAAATAGTGGAAAGCAACTTCAGAAAGGTTTTAGTAAGTATTTTTTTTTTAAATGGAAACTATTCTTTGAATGAACTTATTCACCACAAAGTAGCATGCAGTGTGGAACGTAGCTATCTTCTACTGATTTCAAAGGCATCCCTGATAATGTCTAGTTTATCATTACTTTTGCCCGTTCCTCTTACATTTGCATCATCAAAGCACAATACTTGAAATATTTTCATTCCTGATTTTTTTTTTTTGAAGAGAGAGGATGTCTTTTGCTCCAAATTTTCAAATAATTTTCATTTTTAGATGTGTAAATATCAATTTAAACTGTGAATTCAGTGAGCTAAGCTTCCCTCTTCTCCCTCCCCATTACCTGTGAAATACATCATCAGCATCTCTCTGTTTGTCCCACACATGTAGTTCTTACCCCTCATGTGTCCTTTTAGGAAAACAGGACGACCAGGTTTTTGTTGCAAAATATTACATGGTGCAATTCTTCCTTTGGGGTAACTATCTAGGTGAGAATACCTGATGTCCTTTTTTGTCATTAGACCTCTATTGCTTAGTCATTGAAGCTTCTGCTTGAAAAACTTAGTCCGGGATATGAATGTCATAAGACTCAGCCTGAAAATTAATTTCTATGATTCACTTTCCCATCATCAGCCTGCGGTTCTACTGTTTCTTTACATTTATCTCCTAATTTAACGATTCTGAAATATATCCGTCTGTCATTGTCAGTCCTTTGACCATTGTGGGGAGAAAAGTGAAGATTCGTGCCACGAAGTTTTAGAATTACATATCTGCTTAAAAGATAATGCAAGACTTATGGGCAATAAGGTGAAAACAGTACATGTAAGTATACATTAGTACATTAATGTCATAATTCTTCTGTGTTCTTATTGCATTGTCTTTCTAGATTAATCTCTAATAGAACTACGTGTGGTATAGCATTTAAAACACATATCAGCAAAAAAGAAACAGGTGCAATTAAATTTAACAGTAGATTTTACTTAGCATGTGTTAACCATTTTGAAGTGTAATCAAGGTAAAAATTTTCCAACAGCTACTTTATATTCTTTATTTTTGTTTTTAAGTCTCTAGAATGCAATTTGCACCTGGCCTGGCATTTGTCACACAGCTCTGTTTTATTTTGCTTATATAAACGTTGTTCATGAGACGAGTGGCTATGACGTTTGCACTGGCTTGCATAACCTCATCCTTCTTTTTATTTAAAAAAGTCATCTTTTGTGGCTCATTGGAAATGATAAATAAGATAAAATAATTCCTAGGATGATAAAAAGTCATGGAACTGCCTTAAGATATGGAAAATAAAATCATTATTTACCCCTAATGTATTATAGATTTATAAAAGTGTTGTATATATCCTAGAACTAGAAGACAATGAATTTTATTCTTATTTTAAAATAGTTTTCTACTTTTATATCAGAAAACTTATAAGAGAATATAAGTGTTAGAAAGCAGGGCTATGGGTATAGCTCAGGGATTAAAGTGCTTGTCCAGCGTACACGAAGGTCTGGGTTCAATTCTGCAGCACCACATAAAGATTAGGTGGGCATGGCAGCAAACACCTTGTAATCCAGACCTTGGAGATTGAGGCAAGAAGATGGCTGTGAGTTAAAAGTCAGTGTGGGTGACATAGTGAGCGCAGGACTAGCTGGGACTAAGAGGGAGACCCCATCACAATAAAACCATCATTGAATACCAATTCATGCAAATGTCGAGAACTTCTCAAAGAACGAACAAAAGCATAAACTTGAGTGCCACAGATCCACAGTGTTATGTCAAGGATCGGACATTTTCATAGTTCCTTAGTTTCTGCTTATATCTACTGACACCATTATACAATCATTTTATTTAAAAATATTACTTAGTTTCAAGAAATAAGAATTTTGGTATCCTGTTATTGATCTACCTCATCTATATAATTTTATACCTTCATAATGTAATCACATCTTTAAATAGAAAAAATAATATATTTAATTACAACATATATATATACATACTACATGTGTACTCTTAAGCATACACCATGCTTAAATAACATATTCTATATAGCAGAAACATCTACACATATATGTGTGTGCATGTGTGTGACCCATTCATAGGGTAGATATTTATTTGTTTATTTATGATTATTTTACCCTATTTATTAATATGTATCAGTGCAACACATAATGTTTACTCTGCACTTGAGTATTTTATGCACATATATATCACGTCAGAGGTAAATATTCAAATTTAAAAGTACGACAAAAATCCCATTGTAGCTAATCCCCCTGAAAACACATCTCTTGTCTCTAAACACACTGTCCCCTTTATTTCTTTTTATTCTCTGAGGCAGTTGTGAGTGTTTCTACAAGTTGGTCAAAATACAGTGAATGTTGCTGCAGATTGTCTTCAAAGAGAAACGCAGACTCAGAAAAAATTACGCTGTGTCCCCTACGCATCTCATTTCGTAGATGCGTTATCGTTCAACTACTGGCTTTCCCTCAAAGTCAAAATGACTGTGAAAAGATGAATATTTTGGATGGATTCAGCATGGTGAGAGAGCCAAGATCACAGAACCAAAAGTGTGTGCACACGAACACACACAGACACATTTAATGAGAAGTTCTCCGTAAGTCAGAGGCACTGCATTATCTTTCTGCCATTTGGTAGTAGCCCATAAATGAAAGAATTTTCTCACTTTTTAAAGAAAATCATTGGGATATTTTCAGAGATGGAAGGTATCTTATTCCCTTAATGTATGCATCTGTAATTGAATGGTAGTAGATAAGCCTGGGTATAAAGGAACATGGTCTAGTCAGGGCCTTAACACCTGCAGTGTTCCCTGTGTCCCAAGACACAATCAGAGCGATATGCATGGTATTCACATAGTGCTGAGGACATCACCATTGAGCACTGGGAGACAGAAGGTAGATGGGACCCTCAAAATTTCTGCTACGTGGCTCCTGCTTGACAGTAAGTTCTTTGTCTCCCCAATCAAATGACACGCTAAACCTGAGAGTGTCTTATGCATCAAATATACACATGCTTCCAGCATTTTCTCTTGCATAGATTCGCTAAAATAACAAACAAGCGTTTATTTATGCTAAAAGGAGAAAGAGCAGTATATGAACCTCTCTACTGTTTCTCCCAGAGTCTCCTGTTTCTCTTTGATGATGTAAATCATGCCAGAAAGTGGAAGGATGGACACCCCGCACGAGACACACATCATCACAACTTCTCGTTGAATTTTTATTAATTTTAAATTTTATTGCATATCCTGGCAAATAACCGGCTTATAGATCTGCCTCTGGCTCTCTAAAAGCCCATTACACAAAAATACCAAAAGACCAGCAACTGAAGCTTAAAAAGTATCACATCTGTATGAAGCGCCTTTATGAAAACATTAATAAAGCGTATAAAACTTCTGACATTTGCTTAATTTTTGTACAATCATAAAAATAATAAAAAAATTCCCACATTTGTTTAATATTCAGGATCCCCTCGCCCTGTATCCCAGAAGAATATGAACAACAACAAAAGGTGAGTTCATTTCCTGGGGAAAATCCTGCCTTCCATCATGTTGATGACCAGACCTCTCTAAGCACATCCCATAATATTCATCAGCTAGTCACACTGAAACCACAGGACCTGATGGCCGCCTCTCTCAGCGCTCTGTGCTCAGGGTTTCTTTATCGTCATTCTGGTTCCTCATACACTCAAAAAGTGAAAGTTGACATTGAGTGAGGGGCCAGGGGCCGTCTGCGGCTCACACTCTCTTTTGAAATACAGTAGAGGGATTTTTGAGTCCCTAGTACTGCCTGAATAGTGCTGAAATAGCCCACAAGTCCCAGGTTTATTCAAACACTCAGGACACCGTACAAAGTCATTTGTCTCCTTAACACTTAGCCAAGACACAGCTTTCACTCTTTCCCCTAATAAGTTTTCAAAGCTGCACTCTTGTCCGAGAAATTAACAGTGCCTACAATCATTTAACTTAACCACACGCAAAAAGTTGAAATCAAGGACTCAGTGTCTTTAATACACATACAAAAAAATTAATAATAATCAACAAGCTTCCCTTTCCTCATCTTGCAATCTTGTATTGGTATTGAAGCTTAATTGGCATTATGATCTTCCCAAAGGGTACTTTCAGGAGCATATAAAAAAGTACAAAAAAGTTTTCAATTGTGGTTCCACCATCCCAAGAAGAAAAAAGTATACAGTATCACACACAAAAAATATATATACAATTTTTGATGAATTTCCTACATTACATTTGAGAGCCACGTGAGCCCTTTTGCACTTTAAAATAAAAAAAATGGAACATTACGTGCAATGATAGCCCTTTAACAGAATTCACGGGAATATTTTAGTCATTAGAAGCATATATAAAAATATTCATTTATAATTAGAAAACACTATTGTCACAAAATATATTTCCCAAACATCTAGAGGGAATATTGCCATTTATGTGTATTACCAAAGCTCTAAAAAATAGCCTTTGTGGATGTGGTTTAAAGAAGACCTTCCATTTAAAAAATTGCCTTAACCTGTGAAGATTGCTAAAACTATACATAATTCCTGAAGAAAGTGTGACAGGAAATGGGGTCCTCACAGTTATACAGTTATTTTCCAAGAAACTCTAACACTTATTGATTAAAAAAAAAAAAGACAGCAGGATGTATCTGATGCCATAAGAAAATTGATGTTATAGTTTTTATATCTTCTAAATCACCATTTCTACCTTAAATCTTAAAGAGAGAAAAGTCAACAAGTTTTCATATGCAACATTTTATAAGAGTCTTTGAAAGAAATGTTTAACACACATCGTGTTCAAAAGGTTTTGTCACGAATTTCACTTCAGAGGTCTCTGGGTTACCTTACTATTTAAGAGAGATTCAATATTTCTGATTCATGCCAGTTCCACTCCAATTTCACTTTGGAACTAAACGGATGACATTTATCACAACGAAGCCAACCTGAATTCTGACAAGAGTGGCAGTGTGCATCTGAGCTTGTCAATCTAATAGAAAATGTTGACTTTCAAGGCTTCTGTAAGGGTAGCAGACATTTTGCCCATAAATACCAATGTATCTGGTAATATATTCAAGGCAGTTGCTGATACTTCTAGATATATCCTATCAGATATTTTAAACTGGCTATATGGATCTATTAGATATTGGACCCCAATCTATGTTCTTCACTCACAAAGAAGATCAAGGAAGGCTATGTCATGGCATGTTCGCTGGAATACACATGAACTCTTTCCTGGAATAAACAAAAAGTGAACCCTCATCATGGAAAGGAAGCTACTAACATGAAGTATGCAAACACAGAAAACCTTGTACATTTATGTGTATATATACACACAGTCTTACCACAGATAAAAATGGTGAACACAGCAGATTTTTTTAGAAGTCTGGATGGTGTTGAGCACTTAAAGAACTGAAGCCCACCTCTGTCCCCAAACACAAATGTCCTCGCACTCTAGATGCCTAGTGATTCATCACAAGACACAACACCCCTGAGAAGAGGGGTAGAGTTAAACTAGTAACCAGATGAAGAAAAAGAAAAAAAAAAATAAGTGCATTTCAATCTCCATTCCTTTAAATTACATTTCAAACAATGCTCAATGCCTTCACCCAAATATATACTGTATATTTATACATTTGCAATATATAGATAGTCTTAGACTATAAAGGGTAAAAATGCTTTATAAAAGTCAATGACTTAAGGAGACATCCTCTGGGGTTTTTTCGCTTGTTTGGTTGGTTTAATTTTTTTTTTTTTCATTTTTATCTAGCCATGACAACTCAGTCCTGCAAGCGATAGCTTTGATGGCTTAAAGCCAGAGTAAGAATCAGATGCCAGGTCAGATCTGACTTTAGAGGCAGCCTCTTACTTTTCTTTCCCTTAAGATAGGGGACTGAGAAGTCGAAGGGGCGGAGCTAGGGAGAACACTTCCAGGAGGAGCTGGACTGCCTCCTCGGAGGCCGGGCGGTGGGCAGAGGACTGGAGGGCAGGCACGGGAGGGCTCACTCCCCTTCCTCTTTGATGCGCTGTTGCTTGTTGCGCCGAGCATCCATGTCAAAATTGAAGTCATTCCACTCGTCTCGCGGTGGGAAGGAGATGGTCTGGCGGAGGGTAAAGCGCACAGCATCGATAACACGCTCGCCACGCGTCTCGCTGGAGCCCACGCTGACCGTGGAGGCACCGCTGGGGGTCCGCAGGAGGTGCGGCGGGGAGGAGAAGTCGTGGAGCTGCCGGTGGTCCAAGATGCCCTTCCAGATAGCATGTCGGAACTGCTCAGGGATCTTTAGACTTGCCAAATCCTGCGGGAGGAAGAGCAGTCGGGGAAAATTAGAAGAGACAGACAAATTGACATTCTTCCCACTCAGTGTTACTGCTCCGCAGTGTTCTCAGTGAATAGATCTTAGCTTACCGATCCCTACTCTGGAAAATAAAATCAGCTGATAGACTTGGATACCCCCTGAAAACAAGCTCAAAGGTGCAGCCCTGAAGGGCCAGCACTGGCTTAGAGATCTCAATGGCTTCTTTTTTACTGGGCTTCTCTCCTTCACTGGTCAAACAGAATAGAGAGTAGTCACACGGGGGAAGGAAACATACAAAACAGAAACATACTTTCTGACTTTTAAAACTACCTGCCTCTAGTCCCTAGGGAAAAAAAAATGTATTAAGAGAATGTTACTACCACTAAGGAGGAAGAGAGCAGGATGATTAATGAGGGACTGAAGCCTTTCTATGTGCCAGGCACTGAACTAATCTCTAAATTCATGATCTGATCCTCATTCTGGTAGATATTCATATGCCTGTTTTATAGGTAGAAAAACTGAAAATGAGACAGTTTAGCAGTCTGAAGTTATACAAAGAAGTAAACCAACAATTGGCTCATGACCACTTCTAAACCTAAAACTGGTCTAAAAGACTCCTAAAAGGAGTCTTGATGTTTGGATAAAACAAAGCAACAAAATTCAGAAAATGCATGTTCATATTCTACAGAAGGGGTAGAAAATGTTTCCCACAGGGTCATTCTTAAGAGGGTTGGTTGGTGTCCCTTCCCTGTATCTGTGTCAGTTGGGTTAAGTGAGAGCTCACGTATTTGTGGAAGACAGAGGGCGTAGTAAGCACATGATACTTGAAGTCAGCAGACCCCAGTAGGAAGTCTTATTCTGCCATATGACTTCTCCAAATCTGCCTCAGTTTTTTTTTCAGCGGTAAAATTAGACAAAAAAAAAAAAAAATTATAGCCCAACCTGAATTGTGGATCACAGTTACTGTGGATTTGAAAGGCAAATGTGCTTTGTTTTAAAAAGTGCTATATACATGTTAGCCATTTGTAGTACAACTGTTATGTTATTAACTCGGCTTTGCACCTTAGGAAAGCTACTAATGAAGGCTATTCCCTAAAGTTGAGTCACATTGCTTTTCAAGGAAGGGACACCAAATAACTTAGACTGGGGCGAAATCGACAGGCTGAAGAAGAGGTATCTGTTTCCACAATTACCAGGAAGAAATCGAGGTGAAGATGAGAAAATTGTGTAGCTCTCTGAACATTTTTTATTGGGAAATTTTGGAATACGGGGCCATATTTTCCCAAGCTGTGAATTTTGAGACTGTTAGAGGTATTCCAACCTCCTATTGTAACAGAAGAAATTCATGGAGGTGATCTGCAAAGACATGAGTTACCAAGCTCTTCATGCTTCTTGCAGTCTTAATACTTTTTAGACTCAATAAATCCCAGGCTCTTTGTAAACTGAGCCCAACTATTTAGTTAAGACCCTAAAAGATGGACCTATTAAGAATGTCTTTAGATCTTAAAGCTGCAGGTTCAGCCAGACACAGTCCCAATTGGGCTAAGTAAGCAGGCACTGAGTATGACTTCAAACATACAGGGAAAGCTGATGAGTCTCTATGCTGTCAGGTAGGACTCTACTAAAAGATTCTCTCTTGTAAACCTTAAATTCTGCACTTATATATATATCAATAAAATGGGGAAAAAAGATTTTCTCAAGTCTAGGGCAACTCCATACTCTCCAATGGATGCAAACTAGTAGAGTTTTCTAAATCCTGTCTGAATGTATTCTCAAAGCTTTCTCTATTTGCTTGATGAGTAGCACTCAAAGAGATTTATGAGGTTGTGTAGGAAACATATAAAGGCAGCAAGGAAGATACTTGTCACCACAGGGCTTGTGCATACTTATGCACCAGGATGTCTCTAGCTAGCATCGGTGCTCAAGGAGGGGAAAAAGGAGGTTCCAACTAGAGAAGCAGCAAGAGAGGCAGAGACAGTCCTTTTCCAGCGAACCAAGGTGCCCCATAGAAGCCACAAGAAAAGTAAATGAGCCCCGAAGAAAGCAGCATCGAGAGTAGCCTGAAGAAAAATTAAATTGCTGAAAACCAGAATGATATTAGCACTAGTTCAAGAAATGGAGTAAACAAGAGATAGTTCCCTCACATCCAGCTTACTTCAAAATACAAATCAAAGCATCTCAAAGCCAGCAGGGAGCGTTTCTAAACACAATGTAGTTACACAAGGCCCAAAGAAGCAACCTGATAACCTCAAGTTTTCATTACTTCTACAAAGTATGGCCGGGGCTGAAGTCCACGGCCAGTGTTCATTCCCAATGCCCAGGAATGACTGGGGCTTCCCCTGACAGAATTGGAAATGAGTGAAGGGACATAAAGGTTTAATAAGATGAACATCTGGGTGCTCTCTGAAAGTCCTAGTTTAAGATGAGATGAAAAGAAGCCCAATCATGAGAACAGAGTTTTTGACTAAAAACTCCATGGGTCCTCTCGTGGTCCTAGCAACACGTCACTGAGGAACACGAGCATTTGGTCATATTTTCATTTTTTTGAAGTGAGAATAACACGACCTGTTTTCTTCTATCTTCATTTGGGAATTCACCCAGAATACTGAGAACATCCAAAAGGTTCTTTAAATGTTTTGAGAGTATTAACTTTGCAATGGCACCTTTTTGAGATGTTGTCTCTCTGTGTTAGGATGGTCTCAACCTCCTAGGCTAAAGTGGACCTGCTATCTTTATGCGCCACGCGATGGGACTATTCAAAAGGTGCCATGACAGCCGGGTTGAGAATATAAATTTCTCACTTTGCTTGTAGAATAGATGACAGACAACTGTTGACTAATCAGACACGATGAAGAAGACTGATTGTTGTATAAGGTTGAGGCCTAGGAATTTTTCAGAATTGATGTTTGAGAATATGACAAAAAAACCCCCAAATTTTAAAACTAGTGGAGATTGAACTATAAGACAAAGTCACAAAAGAGAGAAAATGAAAAATAAAGAGAAATGTCTAACAGTTACTTACATCCATGGAGTAATGCTCAATCTGATAGATGGTGGTCAGCCCCTGGGTCGTGAAATAGTCCAGACATGATGAACAGCCCAACCTCGCTAAGAAACTGCAGAGAGAGGAGGGAAGAGGAAGAGAGAAACAGGAAGTTCACCCCGACTGCATTGGCGAGATAAAGGAAAACGCGACATTTTGCCCTTGGATGCCCTACGTAGTAGACTAGGAGCAGCTAAATTGTGCACAGGCCTTGAATTTGAGGTTTGTAGATTGTTAGGTAACTTGAACTTCAGGTCTTTAGAATATGGAACCAACTACAGGAATTTTGACAGATCATGAGCTTCCCGATGCTGATCGGTAAGACTGTAGGGCTCTGTGTAATGCTGTAGGAGTCACTGCAAGAGGTGAAAGGAATGGTCAAGCGGTTAGGCTCCCAGCCTGCTCACCATGTGGCCCTGTGCTTCACAATGACTATGTCTATATTCATTGGTTTGTATTCGTTGTTTCTGAGAATGGTTCATGCAGTTAAAATATGGTAGACTGCTACTCTCATAAGTCACCACTACCTTTTCATTCATATTCTCTTTAGACTGCAGATTCTCCTTTTTATGACTCTTGTGATGACGCCACTATCACTGCAAGGCCAGTCCCTCAGTGAGACAAGTCACACACGTTGCTCTGCCTGTGGTGTGGGGAATCAGATGCTGTACTCTGGCAGCCAAGTGCCCGAATCATTTTACATGTGAAGCAGAAGAAGACGTGAACTAGGTGTGGGATTTGGGAACCTACTCTTGCCTCCGTGGGAGGCAGGACTCAGGCTCCACGCATCTCTCTGTGTCTGCATGCCCTTTGCCTGCAGTATACCCGTTCCCTCCCACACACAGACCACTAGAGGCATCTGATTCTGGAAAGATTTTTTTTTTTTTTTGCTAAATTTAAATATTCTTATGGACATTCGACTCCAGAAGTATGGTCCCATGGGGGCTGAGAGCTATGAAGCCTAGAGAGCAAGAAAAGGGAGCAAGATAGCAAGTTTATTGCCCTTTTGGGAAACCCAACCATGAGCACCAACTTAAGGGTCATTTTTGGCAGTGCAAAAATAAAAGGGCAGAGGAGGGAGTGGGTGAAGATGGGGAGACAGGCAGGAAACCTGTCTGTACACAGAAACACACATGCACATTTTCTTCCATACTAATTCCAGTATTTTCTGATTAAGCTGCCCTGATCATTGCATAGATCGGAGAGAATAATAGCTGAACTCCAACCATAAGGGTTCTTTCTTTTCTTCTACCTGTCTTGTGAACTTTGACAGGGTCCACCCTCCGCCACCCAGAGATGTTGAGGACAGGCCCGCAGGAGCATGTGCTGTGGACTCACCTGACAATGCTGCAATCTGTGGGGTACGGAGGTGGGGGGGTGCAGTGGGAGGTGGATGGCATGGAGAGAGGGGGAGGGAGGGCCTGGGTGGGGCTGAGTCCATTCATGTCTCCAGCCATTGGCATGTGGGTGCCCATCATAGGAACTGAACAGAAGCAGGAGGAACAGAGAGGGTTACTGCTGTAATCATGTACCAGTCTCCCAGAGGTCTGCTTTGCCTAGATTACTATTCCCAAGGGCCTGAACCATCAACTTTGGCTTTTGGTCTCTAATCTCACTAGACCCCTTCTAACATCATATATCTAGTCAACAGAATAGTTATCAGGTAACACACTAGTTACATACTTCCCAAACCTTTGTTATCCTACAACAATATCTTCCCACTTATCTCTAGTTCCATGTCTCTCTCAAATTGCTCGGTTCTTTTAATGGTAATATTCCTATATGAATTGGCCTTTGAGAGTTATGTTTCTTTCTTCCTCATTACACTAATGTCATCAAACATAGAGATTAGTTCTTCTATACACTTAGATCTCTACAAAGTCTAGTACAGTGCCTAGCACAGCACAATGCTCACTAAACTTAGGTTAAAGGAACAAATGAACAAATCTGAGAGCAAGAGAGTGACCTTTGGGAATATATATTTAGACAGGAGAATTCATTGTATTATTAATAAGGAACTCTATGCTTACTAATGAACTATATAGTTAAAATTTTAACGTTTCTCATGAGCGATCTCAGCATTCTATACAGAAATGTCACCAACACTCAGTAGTATTTTATTAAACCTTGAAGTCTGAACAAGTACTATTGAGAAAATATGCCTTTTGTTCAAAAAGGAGAAAAAAATACCAAAAAAGTCAATGTGACTTGTCTTTACATTAGTAAATAAAAGCATGCCCAAGGGGTCAGCTGCTGTCACTAACCAAACTCAGAGCACAGCACTCCTGTATCTCAGTTGACTTCTCTCATTCCCTTGAGTGCCTCAAAGGATAATTGTGAACTATAAATCAGAAAACACAGGAAACTGAAGGTTGTATACATGTGAATTATTATCATTTTGATCAGTATGTTGTCATCTCAAGAACCAAGTTAAGATATCTTAGTAATTCTAACCTGTCACAAGAAAGAAAATAAATGGATGTTTCCACTTCCTCTTACTATCCAGGTACCAGAATTGTCAGGGATAAGATTTTGAGATTTAGAATGTGTTTACTAGCAAGAGGGCAGAGCTGTTGGAGAGTCTGTTTTTCACATAATGTATATACCTCAGTCTCAATGAAATATGAACACATGCATTCCAAAGAGTCACAATCTGGGCCTCCTTGAAATACTTTCAGAAAACCAGTATTTTTAAAGGTAACAGTTAAATGCAAGCTTAAAGGCTTGATGAAAATAGAAATCTTAAAGAACAAAACTGTGGATACCTTTTGAATAGACTGAGGATTACAGGATTTTTGCGCAGTGTGCAGCCTCCTCTGTTCCTGGAGATATTGGACATTCTGCATTTGTGCCATCCATTTGTGCCATCCTAGCATTGAAGTTTGCCTATCCACCTTCCTAGATTTAGTTTTCTTGTGGACAAGATAATCATACTCAGACCAATTATTTATTTGAAGCCAATTTTCACATTGCCCTTTGCATTCACACTTAGTTAATGTAAGAGCTTTGTGTGTGAATAAGCAAATACTTGGCCTTTCTATGGGTCAGTCTTGCTGTGTAAGGAGGTAAGTTGATGAGCATGCTAAGTCTATCTGGGAATAGACTTGTACCGTGTTAAATTTGAGAGAATGATCATTCTTATGGGTGGAAAAGTTGAATGCCAAAGCAGAGATTTGCCCATTCTTCCCCAGCTATTTTGTTAATAGGGTACAGACTAGAATCCATTTCTTTTCATTTTATGTCTACCCTCCATGCTGCTTCCTACATATTGGATACATTTTTTATTGAGTATTTCAAAGTTGGAAAGAGATGGATCTCCATCTGGGTGGGCATTTCACAAAGACCCTTGTATCTACTGAAGGAATAACCTCCTTCGTGTCTACTCCTTTGTAACAAAACACACATGTCAAGAAGGAGTATCGCCTACAAGAAAGCCAAGTCACTCAACTTCGGGCTGATCTACCCCATCACGCCTCTCAGTTAGCTTAGGAAGAAAGTTTCTCCCCCTCCCACAGCCATATTCCCCTGAACTAGCCCTGCTCAGCTAACGGGAGATCAAGCTTACTGTTGGCTCCCATGCCATCGGGAATGGTGGTGGGAGTGAGGGCGTTGCGCTGCTGAGGGTTGATGAGCTGGCTCACGGAGGGCAGCTTGTTCATGGTGTTCATTTTGTTCAGAGGAGGGGAGCTGTTACCGTATGAAGACGGAGACTGCATCGAGGTCCTAGAAACGCAACCGAGAAAATGATCGTCACCGTGAGCTACTGAAGAGCAGGGGTCAGCCATTTCCAACAGTCAGGTTAAGCTTCACACCTCCAGGTATTCCTCCAAGACTGACTGCACAAGTTATTTGTGTTTCCATCTGAGACTATTTTCGGATTAGGGAGGAACCGCAAAGCTATCATCAAATAATATTATTCCTGAATGTGCAGTATAAAATTTTGTAAGAGGGAAAATAATTGCGTCCTCCATTTCTTTATGTTGTCTCCATCTTATCTCTGTCTCTCACCTTTCAACTGAAATTGAGTTGGAAAACCTGCAAGAGACCGGGACTGAGCAAAGATCCTGAGACTAGTGAGATACATGGAGATGTCAAGTTCGAAATGCAGCCGGGCTTCCATTGGTAGCTCTGTAGCCATTTGGAATAGGCAGAACGTGACTGCAAAGCTAATCAAACAGAACAACTGGTTTCATAGAGAGTTCCTGAATTGGAAACACGATTTCTCTTCTGGGATATTCATGGGCTACAGGAGGCCATTGTACTGCCAAAGACCTTCCTGTGCAGCAGAACCATGGAGATCTCACAACCGTTCTGATGACTTGTATTAAAGGAAAAAAGAAAACCTAACAGCTTTCCGTTCAGTACAACCATCAATTTGGAAATGTATCCCTAATGGTTTGTCCTGTTCTGCATTCCACCTCAGATGATAGTCCCTAATGAGCTGACATCCCTTTTTTTAATATAGAGCTGAAATAGTAGGTTGGAATGAGATTCAGGCCATCAAAGTTTGAGCTGTTCTCTCATCTACAGTGGGAAGCTAGTGCTCTCTGTTCAAGCCAATTAGCACGCCCGCCTGATCCCTGCCTGTCTTTCTTCAAGAAAATTATATAAATCACAGCTATTACCCTTGCTACTTGTGTTAGATATTAGAGCGAGGGAAACAAGAAACGAAATGGTCCCATCTCTGAGACGCTCATGGAGAAGCAGTTACAAAGGAACTGAAGGGTGACAGTGAGAACTGACGTAGAGGACATAAGAAGTGACCTCATAAGCTGGAACATTTGCGGTGAGTAATAATTTTGACCATGGAATGAAGATTTCACTTTGAGCATATTTACGATCTGTGATGGGAAGTATCCCCTATGACCTCAGACAAGAGGTATCTTGTATTTTTATGTCCCTCTTCCCTGCTGCATTTACATTAAAGGATGCTATGTAAATGAATCCAGATTCCAAAGAAGTACACAAGGGGGTTTGGAAAACAATCGAAATAATGGGTCCAAACTGCTAAGTGGGTCTTGAGTGCTCTAGCAGGCGTTCTTTGGAGATGCCACGTGGAACAAGGGAATCCTCCACTCCATGTTACTGAAGAGCCACAGCTTGGGCAATGCAAACAATCTGCGGGTTGCTCACTTGCATACATTAGCATATCTATGCAAATTGACATGTCTTTTCACAATCTTTGCTGCCTGTGAAGTATGAGGACATTGATTTTTCTCTTTAGCCCTTCCCCAGTGCCCCCAGAATGTATACACAGTATTCACATGGTACTCCCAACTGTACAGCGTTTTGGGTCACCTGGCTCTCTTTTCTCCTGTGGAACATGCCATAACATGCCAGCGCAAGGATGGCCAGAACTTATTCTCACTGCTGTAGAGAGGACTAAATGTGAGGCTGTAAGGAAAAGAAGTGCTCAAGGTTGCATGTTGTTAGATGAGTGAAGGGAGGATAGGTCTCCGGGCAGTTTCTTCTTTGCTATGACCACCTAAGAATCTGGCGCACAAGAGGTCACAGGATCAAGAGCTAGGTGAGGTGGGAAGAATGACGTGGGAGACCAAGACAGACAGTAAGGAGTAAAGGGAGCCACTCCAGGTCCTACCGTGTGCTTCTGAACCCATCCTATTCTTGTGTAGGAACCTGGAAAGAGAAGTCAGTATGTTCCGGTCTGTTTAGGAATCTCCATGAGCCCCTAAGAGTAGGAAAGCACAAAGCAGGTCAATGAAGAGATGCTATTTGGTTGGTACTTCGCTTGCCTTTTCCCACTTTAAAGTATCTGAGATGTCGGGGGACCCGTATTTCAGAGGCAGCTTGGACCTCTCTGAGGTAAACGACCACTATGTGTTTCTCCCCACCCAACTGAGTATACAGCAAGAGCTTCTTGGAAGAATAGATTGAACTTCTAATGACCAACATTAACACAATAAAAACATATTTATAAGCTTTACCCTTTTCCCTGACCCCTAGTTGTACTAGATGTTTTCTTCTATATTCTATTTCTACTTCTGTTCTCTTATGGTCATTATTTGTCATATGTTTCATTATTTTATTTTTGTTTATTATTATAACTATTTTATTAGTTTCTTTATTAAATCATAACCTGCTTAGTTTGAGACAGATAGGCCAGAAATAAGAAGAAATGTGGATTCAGTGAAAATCTCTAGGTCACTTCCAGAATCTGACACTAGTTGATCTTGGATATTATTGAAGCTTCATTTTCTTAATCCTTAAAAAAGATATTATGCTCACTTTGGATGAGTTGCTATGAAGACTGGATCAGATCATGTAAGAAAAAGTCTTGGAAATTGTCCAATGATTTATAGGTACTCAAGTAATATTCATCCTCTCCAGCCCCCAATTTTAACCCTCTAATGTTTTCTCAAGGGGATGGATATACCAATTTTTGAATAATAGGAAGGAATGGCCAGAGGTGTGACTTCGTGGGCTCTTAGTTGAGTAAACGCAGAAATTAGGGTCAGTGTATGGCTGGACATAACAGTTGCAAAGAGCGAAACTTCAGAAAGAACCCATAACCATATAGAAATGAGTTTTAAGACCATAAAGGTAAGGATCATGGCCAATTTGAAGGACTTGAATAGCAACCATGTATTTTTTTCATTACAAATACAATGACATAGTCCTTGAGTAGTCTCCCAAATTCCTAAAGAAAAAGTGCTCAATGAAATAGAATTTGTGCAATACTGGCTGTTTCATCTTATCACCCATCTTGTACTCCTGCCCCAAACATAAGCCAAAAAAAAAAAAAGAAAAAGAAAAGAAAGAAAAAAAGAGAGAACATGACTCATTTAAAGATAAATAAAAACATAAAAACAATTTAATTCTGAGGTTCCCCCCCTCCCCCCGGCGGCTTCCTAGATGCTTCTAGGAACCCAGTATAAGAGAAATATAGAAAGGTGTGCCTCATATATTTCTAGATTTGAAGAAAAGTCCTAGTGAAGCCAAGTCCCAGTTCTTAATTCTTAATAATGTAAGCTTTTGTGAATTCATTAATGATAAGTATCAGAACTTATGAGTATCTGTGTAGTGAATGTCAGAAACTCTGGTAAGATACAAGTTTTCTTCTTTAATTTCCTAAGAGTTCTAGAATGTTCTAACTAAAAATCAGATCTCTAGTAGAATGTGCTTATTATACATTACCCTAATTTATTCTGCCAAACTATTTCTGTACTATAGAATGTGAGAAGGCGAGAAGGAAAAGAGATACTAAGAACATGATGGAAATCCCCAGGGTGAAGAATATTAAAAAAAGTATGGATTGTAGGGGTGACATGGAGTATAAGAAAAGGCATTGTGCCTCTGGAAAATTGTTTCCATGGCTGCCCTTCCTAGAATATTTGTTTTTAGTTGTGTAAGCTTGCTTCCAAAACCAAAGGCCAACATTGATTCTCCAGTAAGTCCTATGTAATTCTTAAATATGTTTCATCAATTTCAATGTGTTCATTTATAGAAAACTCACTCTGGATTCACCAAAATCTTACATAAAATAGGCTGAGAAAATAGTTCAATATTATAAGACCAACTAATTTGACTAATCTATATTTTTTCTTGTACTAGGGATTGAAGCACAGGCTTTCTCACTGAGCTACATCCCTAGACCATTTTATTTTATTTTATTTTATTTTATTTTATTTTATTACTATAATACAGTGTCTTCCCAAATTGCTAAGTTGCTTACGCTGTGGCTAATATACTGTTACTGCAACAATATTTTTTCTAATGTATTTTGTCATGTTAGTGTAATTTAGAGAAGCTTCATTTGGAGTTTCAAGGACCCTACCTCAGTGTATACTGTAAATATATATATATATGATGATAGGCCTCACTATATGTGTGGCCAAATTTTGCTAGTGTGTATGTTAGGAAAGTCAAGGTTTTCTTTTCTTTTCTTTTAAAAAAAAAAAAAAGATTTTGATTTAATTTCAGTTTACTTTTGTAAACTTGGTCACTTAAATACACCCGAGGCTTATTCAAAGAGGTCAATTAACTATATTTTGGTCTTAATTCCCCAGGAAGAAATCAAACCCTCGTAGGTCTAACATGTTTTTGAAGTCAGTTTAGGAACTACAATTAATTTTTCAGCTAGATGATGTTCTCAGGCTATCTTAAATAAACACCACATCCCAACAGCAAAAACAAACACAGGACCAAAGTGAGTTGTTCTATTATTCTCAGTATTTAGACCTTCATGTGGAACTTCAAGCACTTGTATGACAATATTTTACTGTTTAACAACAACAAAAAAGCAAGAGAGACGGAAACCAAACTGCAAGATAAACCACGATGCAAAAGTTTATTGAAAATTAAAATCACACATCCACAAAGCAACAGCCTCAAAAACAACAAATCATTGCCACGGTGACACAAAGTGAAGCGCCTGTGATCCGGAGTGGGAAGATGAGGTGTGTGTGGGGGGGGGGGGGGGGGGGGGGGGGCTGAAGATATGTTTTTAAGAAACAGATTCTCTCATCTCTTTGATTCAAAAAGAAAGAAAGTTAACCACTTTTTCTATCTACAAAAGTTATGTTAGCACTGGTATGAACATGTTTCTGCTTGGACAGTCTTGACTGAAAACCTAAGTGTGAGGGAATTCACTGCAACAGTATCTGCAGTGTTTGGGTCTTACGCTAGACAGGCTGGAGAGCTGCTAGCTTCAGCTAAACAGGTGAATCACAGATTTTGTAGGACTTTGAGCGCCATTTTGGGCATTGAGTAGTGATAAACAAGCACCTGGAGTCTAGTAAGAGTGGTTTTATCTTCCTATTAAAATCACAAAATTAGTTTATCTTCCTGGGGTCTAAGTAACAGCTTTGGGGAAAAGTCTCTAGGGTTTTGTATTCAAAGATTGTCATAGCAGATGTCCATGTACTTAAGGTGATGGAGGGAGGATCTGATAGAGAACTAATTCACTTTTTACCTATGGATGAGGAGTAAAATCAGGATACTAGAAATGCAAGTTCTTGAAGAGAAGAAAAGGAATCCCCCCAATATTAGCTATGCATGGTAATCGTTACCTCTCTACCTAGCAGTGTACTTAACATCTCAGTTTGCTGCTATTCACAATCTTACCACATGACCAGCACCCAAAGGACCTGAGTCTGTCACCTACAATTTACTTATTCACAGACAGCAACTTTTTTTTTTCCTTTTCTTAAAAAGGCATCTTAAGTTTGAGACCTGCTCAAGTTTCATTATGAGTTTCAGAAACAACAGAAGTTAACAGAAAAGGGTTCCGATAAACATCTTAATGCCCCTTTTCCCAAGTGACCCCTTGCTCCTTTCCAGGATACAACATAGAGCTCACACACATACACAGTGGTTCCTGTCTGACCAATACTCAATCTAGAGATAATGCGATCTGCAAAAACGTGTCCTTCCTTGTAAAGTTTTGAGTCCCTTCAAAAGATTCTCTTGCTAGTGGCTGTGCGCCTTTGAGCAGTTGGGTCTCTTAGTCAAAGTGTCTTCGAGTCCCATTTATAGGGCTGGGCACACACACACACACACACACACACACACACACACACACACATTCATCCTCATGGAAACACAACGAACACATACGCTTAAAATACAAAGACAGGCTCTATGGGTACACTGATCGGTTTGGGGGGTTGGAATGTCTAAAGAAGACTTCAGCTTGTTTCGGAGTTTCTCTCCGGGGCTCCACAAGCTCATTCCTGAAGCAGGCTGAAAGGAAACTGCAGAAAGGAACCAGAGAAAAGAAAAGGTGAAAACTGAAGATTTCATCTACCAAATCAAACGAAAAGAGACGCAATCCTACCTTCATGATCATAGCATACACAAAACATAATGCCCGGGGAGCTACTTTTGTTCACTGTCTTCCTTCAAAACGACTCAGATTTATTTTTTCAGGAACTTTCTGAAGAAGAGTTGAGGCAGTCAGACTTAACCAGAAATAAATATCTAGGAAAAGCATCTTTAGAGGAAAAAAAAAAAAGCTAATTTCTGCATCCCTCCTGAGACTCAGTTGGCACCCAGACATATATATTTTCAACAAGTTTTGCAAGTGGGTTCATTTGAGAATTACAGAGACAGAGTAGACCAGGGAGCTTTGCAGCGTGTGTTTGTCATATGTTTTATGGACCCAATTAATCGAAAAAGAAAATGCAGAAGCAAGAGTAAATTTTGATCCTTTGAAAAAATGTCACCTGCCCCATTGTAAACTCCATTGCTATTCCCAATTAGCCAAACTACGAAATCTAAGGAAACAAGATCTTATCAGTATGGGGGCTCTGGCATGATGCATTTGGAAAGAATTATTAATGAGAAATTTATATGTGCCCAGATTGAGGCGGATAAATATGTTAATCCTTTCCGTCAGAAACTTGGCTTATAAGTGCGCATATCACACTCATAAAAGCAACTTTTGCATAAGTAAGAATTCAATTATGCCACAGAATGCCGGGAACAAACTCTTTTATTTTGCTAAAGATTGTGCAAGCCCATGAACTGCTTGAGAACCATTTCCCAGACCGGTGTTTTGAATATTTGTTTATTCCTTTGAAAAAAACAAAGCCAGTTTTCCTTGGCTAATAACAGGATACGATAAAACCAAGAGGACACCAGGTATCATTTCAACAAAATTCTCCAGAGCACAGATTACTGAAGAAGCAATCCTGCCAGCTAAACAACTGGAGCTCTGATTCCTTGTTGAGGTATTAAAGTTTGAGGCTTCTCTTGTGTCAGACTAGCTGAAGACGACAAGAACAAAAACCAACTCGCATTCTAGTTGTGGTGAAAATATTGCTTTGCTTCGAGTAAAATCAGCATCTCTAAGATATTCAGTTACATGAGTTTAAAGTGATTAGGTTTTAAACTGAAGCTGCGTGGATAAATACCGACTGAGGGCTCAGTGGTTTCAACCTTACCACTTCACCCGTGAACGAAACCAAGCCACCGGAATGAGCTCCAGATGTTACAACTGTAGTTTGGAAGCTGGCTCCAAAGTCACTGGTGTTTGTTGCTCCTCCGGCCTCAGCTTTCCGGCCACGCAGAGAGGGGCTGGACCTATCCTTGGAAATCCTTGCAACGCTTTCTGATTCGTGTTATTTGTGAGCCATAATCACGTGATTGTGAGAGAGAAGAGAACTAGAAGGGCAGGTCTGGTCCTCAAAGACTAGGATTAGGCTGTAGATGAAGTTCATCCTATAGAAGCTCAAAATTTAGAGGAAGGCAAAAGTTCGACCGAGCAAAAAGGTAACGAAGTCTTGTTGGCTTGAAAATAAACCGGAAGCCAACGAGGAGGATATGCTGTAGGGGGAAAAAAATTAAAAAATAAGAGAAAGAGAGGAGAGAGGGAAGAGCAAAAGATAGGGGTAGAGGGAGAGATAGAAGAGACATAAATAGATAGCCTGGGACTAAAATATAAAATTTAAAGGCTTGCTAATTCCTGGTCAAGTAGCTTTTATACAGCTTTGTAAACAATTAATGTCTCTTGGGGGAAAAAAAGGTAAAGTGTTTAGTGTAATCTTTGGGTCCAACTTGTTCTCCCCTTAGATTCTGGCTTCTGTAAGCACAAGTGTCCCTATTTATCCCCACGTGAGCATGTTAGCTCAACTCACACTACCTCCCAAAGGGTGTGAAGACTGCTTACGTCTATAACCCTTTGGTTCCCAGCACCTCAGAGCAGGGTCTATCTCCCTCCCATACAGCCTATAATCATGAAGGTAGTTTCGAAGAAATGCTTCAAAAAGGAAAACCATGCACAAACCAAACGCACGCAGAGTGACATCCTACGACGAGAAACCCATGGAAGTACGTAAGCTAGAAATACCGCACTGCTGCTTTCAGCAGAGCACAGCCCCTTCCCGCCAATTTCCCTTCCACTATAAAGAACAAGACAAAATCGATTCTTTACAAGCATCGAATTGGTAGTATGTTTTACAAAGGAAATCGTGGGCTATTATAGCATTTTTCCAAGATAATTTATTCCTTTCAAGAGAATGGTCAGGAAATTAGATTTCCATTTTTTTTCTTTGTTTAATCGTTTACACTCGTTCTTAGAGATTTGCATGAAAATAAAAGACCTCAAAAAGCTTAGCTAAAGAATATAGCAGTAAGTGGAGAATTCAGATAAATGCATATCAATTACTAAAGATGTATACATGTGTATACACACATACACATATATACATATAAATGATTACAAAGGCATAATTAGACCATATGTCTCTATTTTGCAGAGCTTTAATTTTGCATTCTGTTAAATCCTCATGCACACATTATTACAGCTGTGAGAAATCAGTTCAAAAACATGCATATGACACTTGTAATGTAAACTTCAGGGTCCTATTGCAGCTACAAATTCCTTTTGGTAGTCACACATGTAAAAATGTGTAAGTGTGTCCCTGTAATCTTTTGGACTTTATATTTTGGACTAACATATTTTAAGGTACCTTTTCTTTCCTGATGAAATAACTTTTTTCAGACATATGGAAAAGAAAATTCTTTTTTAAGGAATGGAAACCAATCAGGCCACAATTTCATCAAATACAGTCACAAGGCTATGTATTTTCATGTACAAAACATAAGCTGATATGAAAAGCACATGCCCCTGCCAGATGGCAGTCTTTCTGGCTTATAAGGTCTTAAAGCAGACCTACTAGACTATCTTCCTTTTATGCATAATTTATAGAAAGTACATTAAATTGTCTTCTAAACTTACACAATACTGAAAATAAATTTTGGAGCTTTTGTAAAATTGAAATGATATTTTGGTTTAGAATTCACCAATAAATTACAAACTCTGGGAAGGTAGGAGTCTTAGGTTTTCTCATTTCTGTTCTTAGTGTGTTTGTCAAGCAGATCCTCAACAAGAATTTTTTATGTTAATTAAACCAATATGCTTGAAGTCTTATCTGCTAAGGGGGTGTTCATCAACCGTGTTTTATACCTGGGTAGGCATACCTTTTTTGAAGCCGAAGAGATCTCTGTAAATAACTATTGTTATTTCTGCTAGATACTGAAATACCACTTTAAAACTCACTTCAGGATTTTCTAAAACCTTTTGATCTCACTCTACCTAGAACATACATATTAGCTTCTAAATACACCTACAGACAAAAGCTGAACTCAAGGAAAATGACAGCAGAGACGCTTATCTGTAAGAAGGACTGGTAAACTGTAGAGACTGAGTTAAATCTTATCTATCAGCTACAGATAGCTTTTCTTGAAGGACTATCACAAGGAGAATGTTTCTTGACATGGGAAAATATGAAATTGAAATATTAGAGTTGAGTAGCAAAGTTTCCTTCCTTTACGTAATACCGGTGACTATATTTCTACTACAACTACAGAACTGAGCAGGTGCAAGGGACCATCCACCCACCAAAGCCTGGAATATGTACCACTAATTCTTTATAGAAAAAAAGCTTTCTCTATCCCTGTGCTAAATGATCAGCTTCTTTGCTGTTAAAAAGGTCGTCGGAGCATTACGAGGCCAGTGTGATATGGTAATGTGCTGTCCTCCTGCAGTCCTCTTGCCTGGGTTAAGCTTTTCAAAGTGAACTGAGGCCCGTTCGGCAGTGAGTCCTAATTCCGCGACATACAGTCTCAAGGAAGGCACACATGCCCTCGATGCCGTATTATGTTTCAAGTCTTTGTTTCTTTGATCTGTCTCGTATGATTTCATAAGAACTAAATCAATTTTGCAGTTGAGTATATTCAGACACATTTCCACCCGATATCTAATAGAGTCCGTATGATTGGTCAAGGGGATTCTGAATCCGGAGTTCTGTTTCTCTGTTGCAATACTCTGTGTCCCAGAGGAATCACTTGACTAAACTTTGTGATCAGTCTTCTGTACAGAACTGCCCAGTTACGTGTGGCCAACTTTCATGCTAAAAGTCAATAATGAGATCCCTTCTAGCCAGAAAGGGTCCTAAGCGCTCAAACAGCTTAAAATCTTTTGAAGAAAGAGCAAGTTTGCTTCTGTTCCTCAGGTATTCACACCTAAGCTGTAGCCGAAAGCCCCCCAGAGGTGTCTTTTGACCCTCAGAGTTGAGTTCTAGCCTCCTCAAGCACACTTAAGTTGATTAAGAAATGTATAGGGAGCCCATTTATTAAACTTACCGTAACTGTTTTTCTATAGTGGCTAACAACATCTGAAAAAAAGAGCCACTATTTATTATTTATTTATATTTTTATCATAAAAGATCGTATTTGCCTCAGGCAAGATAGTTTTGGGTTTCGATTTCTTTTGCCTTGGAAATCAAATATTTAGATTTCTTCAACGAACCCAAAATGCATATGTGTTACATTTATCTGCAGAGATTCTAGTAGTACTGTATTGTACACACACTATTTAATTAAGCTAATAAGGGATTACCCTTGATCTTCAGAAGATAAGTATAAACAGAGTCCTGATTGACTAACCCCTCTTTCTTTTATAAGAGCTATTCTATTCTTGTTAGTCATAGAGCAATTAACATCACCAAAGATCAAAGAGTCAAGGTAAAACTCAACATATAAATAGGTCGTATAGAAATGCTAACATGGTTGCAAAATATGTCCTACTTATGTGAAAAACGTATCCCCAGAGGACAGTCCAGAGCTACAACTTTAGGACATATGGCAGCACGATATTGCTGTGTCCCTCTGCACTCAGACATTTTCCCTGTAAACGCGCACAAGGTCTCAGAATCCTCCACAAAGCATCAAGTGAGTTATCGAGTGGTTACACCTCTTTGTGGTGCCCTATGCACAGCAGTATCCTCAGAAGCAGATTCGAGCATCTCGGATGAAGTACAAGCCAATCCGTCAGGACCAAGGAAGACTTTGTTTTTAAACACACACATTATTAATAGAATTGAGTGTTAGTAGCTCTGTTAAGAGTCTCTGACTCAATTTTCAAACACAGGTAGCAAACCCCCTCTAACTGAGAGTTACGATATGACACATGAAGTCAGAACTGGAAGGTAAACAGCACGCCAGCTGATCTGAACCCATGACGACTTGCTGTCATCTTCCGCACAGCTCATCAGTCACCCGCTTGCACACACACACAAGGTCCCCGTTGTCCATGCCTTTTTAGACACACTGACACACTCACTGTTTCTGAAGTAAGTGCTGGTGCTGCTGCTGCTGCTGCTGCCTGTACGTTTCGATCGTGTGCTGGGGAAGGTACTGCATGAGCTCCAGGGACTCTTTGATCTTCAGGAGCATCTCGTACGTCTCACGGCCTCTCACCTGCGCGGGAACAGGAGGACAGAGAGGAACAGGTCAAGGGCTGCAGGCACGTCAGAGGTGCTGTCAGTCCTCACCCTCACCGCTCACGGGGCACCGTACGTGCAAACTGGCCTAGTTGCTAAGATTCCCACGTGACGTGCAAATCAATCCTCTGGGCAACTCTCGCCGTCATTCAGACACAAACAGTGACAAAACCTCTGAGTCGCTTGTGTGCTGTTCCTTCTGAGGGAGAAGAGCGAGGAGCTCTGTTTCTTGTCTCGGCACCTTTTCTATGGACACGTGTCTTTTTCCTGATCTATTTAGTGTCACTATTTTATGCTTTTGTGCTTTTTCTTGGCCATTTTCCCATTTATAATTGTCCCTAAATACAGAACTGAAATGATGATATTCAATGTTCTTAGGTGCAAAAAATCTAGATTGTGCTGGATAGAAAACACCTGTGTTCCATAAGCTTGATTTAGGCATAGTTTCAGGTGTTGCCTGCTTGGAGTTCAATGCTTATAGGTCAATAGCATACAGTAAATAAGATGCTTTTAAAAACACACACCCACCAAAAATAAAGCATTGTATGTTGATCTGATGATAAAACGTTGAGACCAGAGGGTTGCAGAAACCCAAGCCTGTTTTTGTCCTAGGAGTGATGATGTAGTATTTACAAATAACGTTTTCAAAGTGACTATACAATGTAACAAACTACGATACCATGAACATCAGTAATCAACTGTTACCATGACTGAAAGGACTAAAGTTTTCAAAGGAAACAAACCAGGAGTCTCTCTTTTGGAGAGTTTCTTAAAACTGTTAGAGTCTGAGGAGAGCCTGGGCCACCAGGGGGCCAAACCAAGTACTCAAGGAATCACAGAGCTCTGATATAGAATGACTGTTGAAAATCTGGACCCGGAACACTTTATGTACCTAGTCCTGGTCTCTGCTCAGATCACCAGAAATAGAATTTGCTAATATTCACAAGTAGAGATATTGTTTTTTTCTCTTTCCCTAGTGTTGGTTTACATCTCAGCTCTGAGGTCTCCTCCATGAGAAGCTTCCCTTGACTTTCATCTTTTGGCCTGCACCTTCCATGGTGTCTCTATGCCTTGCTCTACTGGGTCATTTATTTTACTACCTCGTTACTACTATGTGTTCTCAGCAGACAATAATCTTTTTAAAGGTAAGACTTCTGCCCTACCAATATCTAGCTGCTCAAGGTCCAGCACACATGCCACTTAACAAGTATACACTAATCCTATGCTAAATTAATAGATCTGTTTTTCTTTTCCCCAAAACACTTCAGTTTGACTAATTTTTCAATAATATTCACTACAGCACGCAAACTAAAATTTTATTTAAGCCATAGCCTTTCAGAAAGTTTTTATCTTACTAGCTGTGAACATAATTAACTCTTTTGAAATGTTACATACGAGTGTTATATTTTGCTTGAAGGTCATACACTTATTTCTGTATGTAGCCTGAGAAAAGAGAACTGGAGAATCGGCATTGGATTGTTTTTGTTTGGCTAAATGGTAGCTGAATCACTTTCTCATTAGGCAGATGTAGTCTGTCTGTAGATGGTGAGGGCCCAAGGGAGGTATTACACATGCAACCTGGTTGAGTTGCTTTAACCTGAACCTCAGGGTGGTAGTCACTGTCAGTTCTCCTGGTCCTGTTCATCTGCAACACCTGCCACTTTTGATAGCATCATGGACTAACTTGGTTACCAAAACTTTATGCCACACTAGATGAAAACCTAAGTCAGTAAGATTTCACTGAACTGTGATCGTAACCTAAATCAAGTGAAATAACCTTATCAGTGACCCTGAGAGGGATTATAGTCTTTGTAGAAAAAAGTGATATCCTTACATAATAACTGGGCCAAACCTTCAGGCCATAATTGAAGATTCTTCAAAATACTTCCTTAAAGAAAGTGAAAGTTCTCAACATACACAGTTAATCTGAAAATACGAGTGACTTATACTCTAATATAATCACTATACATTGTGTGTATTGTATCAAATAATCCTAATTCACCTTGTAAATATATAAGAAAATTATGTCTCAATTTTAAAAAAGTCAACGCAGCACCATTGTTGATTATTAACTTTGAGAAGTTTTTCTGACAAAATGTTAAGACCTGTTTGTCAAGGCCATGCTATCTAGGATAATCATATCATTACAAATAATAGCATGCAAATAAATTTCAAGTAGCTGGGTAAATAATTATGTTTGAAGGGTAGTTCTGATTGGGTGGCCAAGAAAGTAGAGGACTTCACGCTATTATTATAGATATACTCCAAGATTATAGAAAAAAATTCTTGATTAAAAAAAAAAACTCTTTTCTTTCTTTCATTTCTCTCCCACCATAATGAACTAAATATATATTTGTAATTCCTATAAACTTCATATATTGAATTCCTCACTTTTAAAATGATGATTTCAGTAAATGGTGTTTTTAGGTAATTTGGGTCATTCAGGTGCAGACTTCAAAGTACGGTAGTATCTTTGTAAAAAAGACGCCAGTGAGGGGCTGGAGGAGTGGCACGGGAGTTAGGATGCTTGCTTAGCTGGCACAGGACCCTAAGTTCAATTCTGCAGTATTACCTAAATTGGGATGGTGGCACATGCCCGTAATCCCAGCACTTGGAAGGCTGAGGCAGGAGAACTGCTTGAGTTTGAGGGCAACTTGGGCTATATAGTGAGTTCAGGACCAGCCTAGACTATACAGCAAGACCCTATCTCAAAAGAGAGAAAGAGAAAGAGACAGAGAGATACACCAGAGAGCTCTCTGGCCTTCTGTCCATCGCAAGAAGATAGAAAAATACAGCAGCTTGTAACTCAGAAGACCCTTGCTTAGAGCTGACCTGGTTGGCGTATTTATCTTAGGCTTCCTGCTTCCAGAATACTGAGAAATAAATTGTTGCTACTTAGAAAACACCTCAAATATGTGACTTCTTTGTTGCAGCTCCAATGGACTAAAAAAGTCTCTTTCCTGTTGCCACAGATCACTGGAAGTTGGACGTTTAGTAAGAGCTCATCCAAAAAAAGTTCCTATGAAACAATCATAGATATTTGAGGAAGACTCACTGGCAAATATAAGAGCTCATCGTCGGGGGATCTTCTTTTCTTGATGGATGTCATCTGGATGCCATGTGTGTTCTGGCGAAAAGCTGATGGAGGAGAAACACACGTTTTACCATGAAAACATTTTGGAAGCAATACTATAAATTAAACATTTTAAGCAACTATCTATTAAACTAAGTGTTAATTATATCTAATAATACCTAATAAACAGCAGTAGTGACAGCAATGGTTGCAACAATTGAGGATTCTAGTCCTAAGGATCCATTTAAGTGATGACGAATGATTACCTTTACCTTAAGTGCAATCTTACATTAACGAGGAGGGAAAGAGGTAGGATGGAGCTAAGTAAAAATGGAGAATTCAGGAAGCTGGGGCATCTCATTTAGCTTAACTAGTGGGACAGGGAACCCTGCACCTTGCTTGTGTGAGTCTGTAAATAGCTGTTAAGAAAAAGAACACAATTTGGTTTTGCAACTCAGTTTTCAGGTCATTCATCTCTTAAGAAGATAACTATATGTTGTAGAGATTGTGCTGGTAAGATAAGAGAATTCATGAGTAATAAATTCTTAAACCACACCCACCAGAATCCAGGGTATAAATGTGATCCTTCTGTTAAAATTCAGATCACTTGTTCATACTGGAAGGCATTCATTTATTGATAAATAGTACTCAAGAAAGAGTCAGGAGGGAGGTTCCCAGGAGGACCCGAGAGTAACATTAGTATGAAGATATAGATACATTTGAAAATCGATCAGAGAAAGAGCCAACAGGAAAAGTATATGATGCTCAACAGTTAGAAGTTGATGGTGATGAGTTCTACAATAAAGTACAATGAAATCTCAATACTGATGACTGAGAGTATTAACTTTTCCTCATAAAATAAGTCATGGTGTGATGTACTTAAAACACCTCTGTTAGTGTCGTCAGGCTCAGATAAGGCACTTTCTAAAAACGAATTTCACAAGAGCACAGGTGGATCAGGTGTCTTCCTGCTTTGGTATTTGGGGTTCTAGAATTCGGGAGGTGATGCAGGGTAACACATGGATGAGCAGACTAAACCACCTCGGATCTCCTTCCCTGCAGCAGCACTGCTTTCATTTATTTTGCACTACAGTTTCCTTGGAGGACTTCATTGTTACAAAGATTCCATTGATAAAAATCCGGTATGAAACAGCTAATGAGGTAACTGAGATCCCCACGTGGACATACATGTGAAGTCAAGACTCAGTAAGACCCACATCTGCCTTTTTGCAATATGTCTCTGTGCCTCACTGTCCCTAAAGAGTCAGGAGATGGGCAGGGGATATTTTAGCCCTCACCCCTGCTTAAAAACAGAAAGATAAGTTGATATCTTTCTCATTTTCAAACTGTAGCTGCAGTAAGAACCCTTAAAGGGCTCAGAAACCACAGATTACTGGGTCTGATTTCAAAACGTTCAAATACGGTGAGTCTGAAGGTTAAGAATTTACCTTCCACCAACTTTGAGGATATCTGTGCTAAGAAATCCTAGTTATGACCATCTTTTAATTTAATGCTGGAGTGGAACCTGTGGTCCATCTCACTGTATCCATCAAGGGCCACATCCATTCCTACTGGCGTGGAGCCTCAAGTCACACTGGCTGCTTAAGCTGCAGCTCTTACAATGCAGCTCATTCAAGCCCACCCTGAAACCTTACACTTGGAGAAGACTCAACCCTACCCCATTGACCACTACATCTACTTACGGCGCTTCGTACCATCACCGTTCTTTGTGTTGTCCGAAACTTGCTGTTTTCTGATGCTGTCCTCATCTGCCTTCCTGTCTCTTCCTGGGCAAGCACAGATCCGGGCCTCAAAGCAACGTCGGCCCAGGACTTGCCCACTAGAAGTTAGAGAAGAGGAAAGAAAAGAAAAGCAGGCATTAAAACCAGAGGATTTTAAGGTCTCCATTTCTTTTTCCATGACTGGCTGTCACATGTATGCCCCCCCACCCCCATTGAGCTATGGCTCCTCTAAAGCAAGGACCCAACAGCACTTGGCAAAACACAAAAGTGCTTCTCTGCCACCAGCCATAATAGTAAATAGCATTCCATTTGTTCTGCAAAGAACTTCCAAGCCATTAGCCCAACAGCTGTATTTAGCTACATATTTTGAAGGAAACTTGAGTTAAGCCAGTGGATATCTCAGGATAAAAATTCCCTAGGCAGCCCACAATCACTCAAAGAAATTACTAAATGCCTTGAGGCCACGTGAAAAACAAACGCTGTTGAATCAAGAACAATTCTAGTCAAAGGTTGAGAAGTTAGGTGTGAAGCAACCTGCACACCTACTGGCTACTTTCCCCCCTTCCACCTCTCCCCATCCCACTCTGTCTCTGCTTCCTTAGGTCTTTTATGAAAAAAAAAAAAATATTTACAACGAGATTTTAAAACACACAGGATAAAATCGAAGGCAGCTCTCCATGATACATGCAAAGCTAATGATAACAAAGGTGCAATGTCTCCTTGCCCTCTGCCCTGTATCATGTGACCAATATGCCACTTACTCCCTGGTTTCCAGAGTCACGATGATTAAAATTGGACGTCGGTTCATCCCTCCAACGCAACTGCTGTTACACATGAAATTGTACAAGACCGTGGTGAATTCAGTGCCAACCTGAGCACAGGAGAAAAGAAAATCCTGTGTCAAGGGTTGAGTTGATATTCTTCCTTTTCCCACTATCCCTTCTCCTGAAAGAACTCCAGTGCTAACGGAGCGCTATGCTTCCTTTAAGGAAGGCAAACTGGAACATGAATCATGGGTTCCTCTTTGCTTGGCTTCTGGAAAACCTCAAGTCAATGTTTGCTACGTTGGACACAACATAGGTGAGACAGGCTTTAACATCTTTGACCTTTGACTCTGCTAGTTACATGATGATCCAAACCACACAGAAAACAAACTATACCATGAGGATCACTGCAAAGGAAGAACTGAAAATTAAGGCCAAAATGGCAACATTGCCTTGAGGATATTTTCCTTCTAGCAATAAAACAATATGCCAGATTTGAATATAAAAGACATTCAGAACTAAGCAATTTGGCTTAAAAGGTTCATTCGCTGGTAAGGAAACTGACACTCAGAAATGGACTTGCAATTGGCAAAGATCCACAAAGCAAGCCAACAAAAGAACTGGGATCTCATTCCTCTTACATGGTTTCCTTTACATAACAGATTTGCGAGTTTTCCTCTGGTCCAATCAAATATCAGCTAAAAGGATTCTCCTTGGGCTGTGCCATTAACAGATCTGTGTAAGAATCCTTGTTTCCAGTAAAGTGACACATCCACTAACAACTCAGTTGTCAGTCGGATATATGCTCAATTTTTAGTTCATTCATAATTGACCTTTAGCGTAGGTACATAAACAGAGTTACCAAGTTAAGTGAGTGAAAATTTAGGTATTTTGAGGGGAGAGGCATGTGGGGAAGGGTGACAAAACAAATACCAAAAAGTTATGTATTTGATGACAAGGACTACTGTGGTAAATAGTAAACATCCTTTCTTGTTATTAAAACTACTGATATCTTGAGTCCACCTAGACAGCAGGATGTGTTTCAGTCATCACGCTGCCTTGTATCCTTCTCTTGCTTTTTACCTGCGGTGGTTCATAAGGTACCAGCACACTCTGTCTTCCCGTGATAGGGTCTTCTACATATTGGGCGTGGCTGTTCCCTTCTACTCGAATCAAATGGCTGGGAGGGGCAATCTGTCCTGCAGAACAGAAAAAGACGAAATAGTTGACTTACTTCAAGAAATCAAAATGGAAATGCATGGGCAGAAGGTTGCTAGTGATAACAGAGCCTGTACAGTAAAGAAAATATCCATTGTTGTGAAAAGGAACAAATGCTCTTACAACATATGAGTACAAGGAGATGTCTCAACTGTTAGGGCAACAGAAAGGGCTTCAGCATCCACCCGTATTTAAGAGAACAGCCAGTGTTTAGAAGTTTAAGGTTAACTATTCTAGCTCTAATAGAGTACTATGAATACATTTCTAGACCTCACTCATAAGGGAAAATTTGCAGGTTCTCTTAAAGATGAAAAGAATATAAAGAAATGAATTTAAAAAGAACAGTTTCAGAAAATGTTGTCCAAAAGTCCAACTCACAAAAATACTAAGTAAGAAGCAAAATATGGAGGTTTAGGATGTAGCTCAGTGGTACATTATTTGTTTTCTCCTTTATTTTTCTTCTTTCCTCTCCCCTTTCCGTTTTGTTCGCTGTATTTTTATTCCTCTTCCTTTATTCCTCTCAGCCCTCAAATTACATACATTTGAAAATTACTATAAACAGGAACTACCGCTGGGGGGATATTAGAGCCTGGGTCAAGCAGAATAGCTATAATGTTGCTTGCCTCACATGCTCTTGAAAAATAAAAAAAAGAAAGAAGCAAGAACAACAAAACAAAGGAAAAGGAGTCATAGGGAGAAGTGACATCAGTCAGGTTATCCAATATCAAACTAGTTCGGCCATTCTGAAGACCACAACTCCACCCAGCATTGCTCTCAGCTACGCTGTCAGCCAGAAAGGGCAACTTAAAGAAGGCTGAACGAGTTCGTTTGGCGCCCACAGGAACCACCACAGGATCTTTATGTCCCAGGAGATGCACTGTGCAGTGACAGATTGCGATTGTCCTTACCCTCATTGAATTCACGGCTCAGCTCATGGTTGGGACACCGTTTCACCACCTCAGTGACATGCTCAGCTTTCTTGTAGACGGGCATGGCTCGGATGACAGCACCCTGGGGAGGCGGGGTGATCACCTTTATCTGGATGGGACATGTCTTTGCAATCTGGCAGTAGAGCTTCTTCAATTCTGTGGAATACTGCTTAGTGACAGGTGGGGGTGGAGGGAAGGGGAGAACCAAGAGAGGACATTGTCATATTCCAAACCAGAACCACGAAAGCATATCTGTGTATCACAGCCTTTGTATTTGTACCATGGCCACTTCTATGATATCCAGCAATCTTATTAGGAAAAGCCACATTCAGTAACCAAATTAACAGTATCGTGTTCTTTTAGGTAAGAACCTAGGTTTCCAAAAAAAAAGCACACTTATGCCATTATTTCGCTTTACCTTCTCTCAAGGTTGAGGGAAACTTTTGTTCAGAGGAATTAACAAAGAATACCGTGAGAAACTTTATTGATTACAGAACATAAGTGGAAAAGAATGTTTATGATGTATTGATTGATATTAAACAACAAACAATGACCATAGTTTTATGCTTGGAGGACCATAATAATCCTGCCTTACAATATCCTGACAGGTGTGTCCAGACTAGGGTCGGAAGATTAAACACATGTGGAATCGAGAGGAATTGTCTGGGGCTAAATATAAAACATGAAATATCATTACATATATAAATAACAAAACATCCTTTACTTAAAACATTTTTCACTCTTACACAAGCATAGCTATCCTGTGGGCTACAGGTTAGACCCAACTGTACAGAGAGGCATGGGAATTAGAGATCATGGAATGGTTTTCAAAATGAAGTATCAGGCTGAGAGTGAAGTGATTTTATGCGAAGTTAATGAGCTAGGAAATCGTAAGGCACGAGCAGCCTAAACTCTCAGGCTCATCCTCTGACACCACAGCAAAAGAGAGAGAACCCAAAGACCAGCAGAGGAGATTGGGTTCCTTATGATTCAGAATGACAGGCCTAGAGGAACCCATCCAATCCCAGGCATGGAAAGGGGCCAGCTGTCTCTGTCGGTGAGTGACACTTTTCCTTCCCTCACATCCCTCTTTAAGGAGAAGATGTTCAGTGATGACTGGCTGTAGAATTGGCAAAATAAAGAAAGCATGAGACCTAGAAACAGAAGGAAAAAAATGGCTTCCCTTTGCGCTCAAGCGTTAGAACAGAAAATCCCCATTCTGGGATCTGTACACTTATACTAATCCTCACCACCTCTCCTCTCCGGGTCAGGGCCCCACCACGGCTTCCCTCCTGCCTGAGAGGCGCGGGTGGAGGCGCTGGAAACTGTGGCCAGGAGTGCAGCACCTAGTAACACATCTCTAAACAAAGGGTAAACACACATCCAGGTTGCAGTCCCGAGTTGGCAGCAGCATCGTCCCCGGGGGACAGGCACAGGGCTGCAGGAGCCAGAGGGACAGATTCCTCATCGACACATCCCACTCCTACTCTGACTGAAAGCACAAACATTCTAAGAGAAAGTACATTTAAAATGATTTTCTTTTTCTTTGGAAATATTTAGTTACATAGCATTTCCTTTTCTCTCAAGTATTTCAGAATGTGAACGTTTCGGCTAAAAATGTCCCAGTGCTAGAAGAGCTTCACGAAATCAGTCCTCTGTACGCACAGGCCAAGGATTAAACACAGGAGAGGGTTTTTACATAGCTGGAAGAAATAAAAATATCATAGAAAAATCAATGCCAAAATAAATTTATACTTGGGAAACACGAGATAATTTTGCTTTTGCATTCTTCAATAATTCTTTTATAAACAAAGACATCATTTAAAAATATTCTGTGGACTCACTTTTCTGAAGAACTCTAAAGAGCTAAGCGTATCTGTTGGTAGTTTGGTTAGAAGACATAGAATACTTAATAGAAACATGAATTTCATAAAATGAACCTGAGGAGAGAGGAATGAAAATTAAGCCCATCAGCTAAACCCTGAAGACAAATAAAGAATTCTTCTGAGGATGTAAAATTGCAAAAACAGAAGAATAAGTGTTCTAAGTATGGCAGTTTCTTAGGAGAAAACGTCCATACCGACAATTAATCAACTATAAATCAAGCTCGACAAACTAAAATACAAGAGTTCTGAGAATAAGATTAGGTATCATGAAGCACTAACCCTTGCTCCTCCTCCGGGGCAGGAGTGGTTGACCTAATTTCTGAGGTCATATAACTAATGGAAAGAACAAATAGAAGAAACAATAAAAAGCAGGGAAGTGGACTTCACAGAGAAGGGAAGTGAGAAAGGGTACAGCGAAGGAAAAATGGCGACCGGATATACACATGGCCGTGGATTCCCTGATAGAAACGTAATTCCTATGCACTGCAAATATATACAGTGAAAAATCATATTTATGGGGAAATGACTATGATAGCTTCAGCACATACTGAGTTTTGTTACTAGAAATTCCATCCTCACACGCACTCTGAGGCACTTTGTTGCAAGTATACAATGTCCTATCTGAAAGCCCTGGGGCCAGATGTTTCAGACTTTATAAAGGAAGTTAGTTCCTACAGCATACATTATAACACCTATCATAGGAATTAGGTCAGCACTCTTGATCAGACTTTCCCGTAGGATCTCTAAGTAATAGCACCAGCTAGAAAATGGCTATAATGCTGCTAAGTTTGGACTGGGTTTTGCCAAGAAATGAGTGAGCCACAAATTTAAAGACTCAAAATCGAAACTTATGGGGTTGTTCTTTTGACTTTTTTCAGAGCTTTTTTGAATTTTAGAATTTTCGAAACAGATGCTCATCTTCTTCTATAAGACACCCCCATTTTATAGATACAAAATGAAAGCACAGAAGGCTCTTTCCGGCGGCCGCACAGAAGAGCTGCGTAGCCATCAGTAGCTCCTCTCATTCTCTTGGCTCGGCAGTGGAAATTTTTGCATGTTCAGGGTTTTGCAATTTACCACAACATGGCGGCTCTTTTTAAAAACAAACTCGAAATGCATAAGCCATCTTCCCCAACATTGAAGTGGAGCTCAAAGTGATCACCTTAACGTTTCGTCTTTCATCACTTCTCCGTGTGTTTGCTTATGCAGTTGAAGGGACAGAGAGAGGTACATTCTAAAAAAAACAAAAGCAAAAACAAAAACAAAAAACTACGCTAAAAGGTAGCCTAGCTGGGCCCTTGGATTAACTGCTTGTCTGCAATTCTAGCAATTTTCTGAAGCATTCAGGCTTGATATCTGGTATTCCATCTCCTCTCTGGGAGGCTGAGGCAGGAAGATTACACCTTTGAGCTCAGTCTTTAATGACAGGCAATTTGATGACTTAGTGAGACTGTCTTACACATAGGACTTGCTAAGGCCTTTTGTGTTTTGTGTCCTGGTCGTATCTAACCCTCATCCTCTCTGATCTTCAAACTCCTTTTCTTGTCCCTGGTCCTCATCCATCTCAACGATCCACCCATACTTATTTCCTCATGCAAATTTTATGAGCGCAGCATGCAGTTGGCATCCCACTTCAACTGTGCTGCTCCTTGTCCAGCTGGAAGATGCCAGCTTTCCCTCTGTTCCCGTGCCATGACAGAATAACTCGCTTCCTATTCATCAGCCAGGACCGCATCTGGTACTGAGGAGCATATTTTCCAATGTTAGTGATGAGGGCTTCATATTTGACCAATCAAAATATCTGGCTGGATCCAAAACGCATTGGGTTATTGCTTCTCAAACTACCAGGCTTGCTGGTGAGTAGAAGCAATAGAGTGGTCTGACAGGATGTCTCCTTACAAAGTCAAGTTGGCCATATTATGTGCCTTGCTGTCACAACAGCCCTACTTTGATGACAGCTAATATTTTTTCCAGTACTAAATTCAGTCTTCCTGACCTATAGTGTATTAATAAGGCCTCAGACTTGGCTACATCCTTTATCCCTCAACCAATCACCCTAACATCTTGTCCAATTTTCCAGTCCCTCTGTGAGTTTGCAAAAATTGCAAGTTGATTTAGGTTACGATTCTTAAGTATCCTCACTATTCAAGTCACCAGCGATTGCGCATTGGAACACACATGGGTTCTTTAAATGCCCCCCCCCCCTCTCCAGAGTTCTAAAATCCACCTCTAATTTGCTATCCAACAATGACTTGAAATTGCTCAATTCTGAAGCCTAATTTGTGCTTCCTTGCACAGAGGGTTTTTGCTTTTTATTCAGCTTTACTGATATATTACTTCCTATAAATCACACCAGTTTTTAACTGCACAAGTTGATGACAAACGTACATATCATATAATCAAAATATAAATATGATATTTAATCTTATGTGGTTATGCATTTGAGAGTCTTCCATGTTTCTGCATATATCAACATCCTGTTTGAAGGCTGAGTGAATTCTTATTACTCAAATGATCGATTATTTTTCAATTTTCCTCAATTATAAATAAAACTTATGAACATTTGGGCACATATCATTGGAAAATACATATTTTCCTCTTTATTGAAGAGATATCTAAACATAAAATTTCTAATAAGCATGTGTATACCTTTACAGGAAACCCCTAGATTGTTTTTACAAAGTGGCTGTACCATCTACCACTGCTGTCCTCCACATACGAGGGTTTCAAATCTCCACTGGCATTTGGTACTTCTATTAATTTAAGGCTTTCTAATAGTCACAGCGATTTCACTGTACTTCAAATTGACACCCTGCTCAAGTTTACAGCATCAAACACCTTTTCACATATTTTTTCATTTAGAATAGTTATAATAAAAATGAAATATATTTATATTCATTTATATTTCTTGACATACTTCATTGCTATTCTTTTTGAAGTATTTAACTCTTGCATTTTTGAGTTTTAATTTTTTAATTGGGCTCCTTAAGTTATTCATTTAAGTTGTATTTTTTATACACCTTGGATAAATATCAGAAAACACATTTTTAAAGTGTATCTTCTTTCAGTCTTTGGTATGCCTTTTTACTATTTTTCAATGCTTTTATATAATAGCTAAATTTGAGGAATTGTTAACATTTAGTCATTAAGACTCTAGATTTTTATGTTTTAAAGACGCTCCTCCCAAACCAACGTTAGCCAGATTTTCTTCGTTTTCTTTAAGAAAACGTATAGTCTTACCTCGTGCTTTTATTTAGAACTGTATCTACGTTCAGTGATGCTATTATATTTGGGAAGAGGCAAGAGTCAAAATTCTTCTATTCTTTATCAGATGTCCTATTGTTTCAACACCACTGATTGAAAAGATTACCCATATGACTACTGTTGTTTTTTATTGCTATTTTTTTTTTTTTGTTTTGCTTTGCTTTTATGGAAAAATCAAAGGGCAATATGTACTCAAATCTTTATCTGGATGCTCCAAACATAGCCCAATATCAAATTTATTCAATTAAATAACAAATCTGTTAGATCTGGAGTCTGAGTCCTTCAATTCTGCTTTATTTAAAAATTGTGCTGTTCTAACTGTTTAAGTTTCCATAAAAAGCTTACAAGCAGTTTTTTTTCAATTTTTATGACAATGTCAGTAAGGATTTTGAATAGGATTGTGCGAAATGTACTGGCCCTCTTGAAAAAAACCCACGATACTTAAATACTGAGTCTTCTAGTTCATAGAATGTCATATATTGTTGTTTAATTAGGGCTTCTTTAAATTACGTTAGACATGTATCTTCTTGTAGTTTCAAAATTGTGCAAACATTGTGCTTATTTTGTTAGCTTCATGTTTTAGCAATTTGTTTTGAAAATATTATAGTAAACACCTCTCATTTTAAATATAAATTTCTAGTTATTTCTATCGCATAAAAGTGTGATTGATTTTTGCATATTGGTCATACTTTTTGACCTTGTTAAATTTGCTTATTAGTTACAGTAGCATTTTCTAAACATCTTATGATTTCACACATAGATGATCAGCTACGAATAGAATTTTACTTATTTTTTCCAGCATGCATGGTTTTTCTTATTCTTACTAACTGCAAGAATTGGATGCAACTTCAATTTGCTACTGCTTCCTTTTTAAAACTGAAACTTAGATAATTGAAATTAGATATTCTTTAATAAAGCATTAATTTTACAAAGCTCCTTCTATAAGCATCCACTGGCTATGTACCTATATTAATGTGCCTATAGTTTGATGCATCTGATTCTAAATATTGAAGAACATACGACTTCCTTCTTTTGGGTGTTTTATTTAATTTCCTTCATATGCACTATAGTAAAAGACAACACTCATATTTCTGAGAAAAAAACAATTATTTTTCTAGAGCTCGTGTTTGCTTTATGAGTTTCACATCTTGTTGAAGTATATTTTTCCGTTGGCCATTTTATTTACAATATAAAATAGTTTTTTTTCATTGCTGTTTCAAAGGTTGTCATATATCTTTAGACAGAAGAATTCAGTTGAATTATATCTGAAAAGAGAATCTTACATTTTTAAGTGCTTCTTTGATTCTGCAATACTGTTATTAGATTTCCAATACCTTTTGGGTGAATGTTAAATTTTTCAAACCTTGTATTTGAAGGCAGAAGCCATCACGTCCTACAATGCTGCCACTATGAGCAGCAGTTAGGAAACATTAAAATCGCTTAACATTTTCTTCCCAATTTCCTCTTTTCTACAAATTTCCTTTGTATTTCCATAATTTTAATGATACTTACTCACAGGCATTTCAGCAAAAGATTAACATTCCTTAACCCAGAAATGCATACCATTAACATTATTTTTTTCTTTTGTACATACATACATGCACATACCCATGTACACACACACACACACACACACACACACACACACACACACCTTTATATAAACACATAAACTGGGAGCATATCTTTGAAATCTTATATTCTTCATTGAATAATGGGCTTGACCTAATTCAAAATAATAGTGTTAACTGGTTGCTGCTATAGTATGAAAATGTATATACCAGTATTTAATCATACTTCTCCTGTGCAGCATAAACTTACTTCTAGCTTAAAACACTACAAGATAGCACGTTTTAATACATCAATCTCTAGAACGTGACTCGAGATTAGATGGATCTCTTGAAATTGAACTTCATATATATTCTGATGTTGTTGGAAAGTCTGAAGCCAATGCAAATTCAGAAAATTTTAGGTAACCTGCTCAATTCCTCCTAGTTCCTGGTTGGAATTTTATTTCTTTATCTTTGTTTTGTTACTGTCTTTGAATGTCATGGCTTCTCATTTTTGAAATTGCTTGGAAATTGGCAAACACTTGCATCTTATGCACATAAATAGAACTCAAGGAAATGTTTCCTTTCCAAAAATTACATATTCTTTTCATTTGCTCTTATTAAGTGTGAGAAACATACAAGTGTTTTTCACACACTTTCATGTTCGGTCCATTACATGTTACTGTATGTCCTTAATGCTAACTTGTACTCCGGCAAAACAGCTCAAGTAGATTTTACATATTATGTGTATACTTTTCCATAGCTAATTTTTCTGTGGAAGCATTATTGGACTGCAGAGGATAAGATAATTTATTTCCAAGTAATACACACTATTGATAAGTCCAACAACTTTGTTTCAAGTTTAGGCATTCAGCACTGAACAAAAGTAATTGATTTAAGAGTACAAACATTCTAAATTAAAAAATATGTCAGATAGTGACAAATGTTATAAAAAGAGAATCATGGTAAATTCAAATAAGATCGAGTCAAGAACCAAGATTTGGGGTAAAAGGTCTGGAGAGGATATCTTTTTCAGGATAGTCAAGGTAGGATTCTGTGATGATATCTTCTAGGTCATGAGCTAAAGGGACTAGTAGGTTGAGCCATGCACCTTCCAGATAAAATAGTGTCCACTGGAGACAGTAGGTGCCCAAGTCTTGGGTTAGAATGCCCACCACAGAGGCCAGGGTGTCTGAAGAACAGTTAGAAAGACTACACATATAGAAAGTGAGATTCCAGGTCATGCAGTGCCACGTAGGCCAAAGTAAGGCCTTGACCTTTCTTTCTGTGACATAGGAAGTCACCCAAGAAGTCTGATTTGTTTGTCCTTTTATGTGAACACCCTGTTGCGTGAAGAACTACCTATGGAATAAAGATGGAAGCAGGAAGACCCGTCATGCAGGTACTGCGAATACTGCAAGAGTGAGACAAGGGTGGCTTGAACCAGCAGTGGTGGCAATGAGAAGCGCTTGATTTTCTATAGACCTCAGGCAGCTTTGCTGAAGGATTGACCAGGAACTGTAGGGGAAAAGTCAATCTTTTCATCTACAGTGAGGTAGCAAAATGTTATCGTGATAACTGATACATACATTTGATCTTCAAGGACCAGCTATCATTCCTCAGCTGGCTTATGCACCTAGGAAGGGCAGACAGGAGAGTCAAGCCTCAGGCGGCAAGCTGTCCCTGAAGAGATAACACTGTGATAGAAAACAAAGCGACATCAACTGCGGGAAAAGGTCAGTGGTTGGCACACTGAAGAGGAGGAGAAAGAGAGAACTGAGGCTGAGTGGGAAAGGATGCTGCAAGATTCCGAGGAGCGTTGGATCTCATTAAAAAGAAAGTCTCAAAAAGGTTTTATAATTATAAGAAAATAGAATCAATTTTCTTTGTTCAGAAATACAAAGCTGGAACACAACAGAAAGGGGGAGACCCAGCAGGAGCTATTCAGGCAAGAAACAGGGCGCATCTAACCCTCGGCAGTGGGAAGCAATGAAAAGGTGGACAGATGGGAGGAATTCTCTGGACTTAATATGATTTAGCATTTTTGTTTTCATCATAGAGGACGTGCGTGGAAACACCCAAGGAGACCAAGAAATGCTATTATGTAAAACAAAATACATACACAAACAATACCTGTTCTGTGCTTATCCCTTTTTCAAAAACCAAAGCAGAATGAGTGAATCAGTTTTAATACAGGGTTCCTGATAGGCAGTACTCAACTGAGACCTGGCTCAGTCTATGGGCTTGTCAGCAAAGAGGGTTAAGGTAGTTTTAATTCTGGATAAGTACAATAAAATAACACCACATAACACTGGAATTAACAGGTCATTTTGTTGTTGTTGCTGTTGTTGTAAGAAGAGGAAAAACAGCTCTCAAGGCCAGTGAAAAGACTCATATCCAAGAGCGACACTCGGGCAACATTTGCAGGGTAGGGAGGAAAGGATCGGATTTAGATTTTGCCTCAATTTGTCCCGTGCTTTTATTCAACTACTTCACTTTTATAAGCAAAATTTTTTGAAAAAAATATACTATGTAATTCTTAAAATAGAAAAAAAACCCGATGGATATGAAAATCCTTAGTCAACTGCAAAGACCAATGTGGCAGGCATGTCTAAGGATATCTTATAAAGCCTGTGTTGTCAAGAGTCTCCACATAGAATGATTATTTAGGAAGGATTGTGAAAGCATTAGTTCAACCCAATTAAGAAACCAACAGATGATAAAAGTCTACTGAAATTTGTATATTAATTTTAATAAGTGTCACAGTTCTTATTTTTCTGCTACGAGTCACCAAATTCTGAACCATGTCAAAAATAGGTCCATTGGGTCAAAAAGTCAAGGATTTTGGTTTAGCCACTTCTAAACATTTTAAATACTCATCTACAAATCCAGAAAGAGACAATTTAATTGTGCAGCTTTAAAATTTTGCTAAAATTACATTGACCTTTATTTGTCCCTAAAAATGTACCATTTTCATTCCCATGATTTCAAGTTTGACTCACAATTTTGCATGCATTTTAATAGTTAGAAGGAAAGAGGGAATAGAAACAAGGTGGAAGGAAAACTTTTGCTCAACCTACAATATTTTTATTTAATAAAATACTTTAATGTATTATGGGACAAAAGAACATTAATGTTCTATTTTTTGCACTTTTAAAGTAATTTCTAACTTTAGTTTTTAATAAAGGAATTTATCTCTAGCCATACCAACTGTAAAATTATTGCAGACTTGTGATTTCAGGTGTTATGACTCAAAAAAAAGTCTCGAATCTTCTCTCTTTAATTTTCAGGTATGAAAATGAGGCCTAGAGAGAGGAAAGGCCTACACTCACTTAACAAATGTTTATTGAGTATCTCTTCTAGGCCAGGCTCCACCCTGGGTACATGAGAACCAACAATTCATCCCTATTATGTTCAAAAGAAACACTGACATTCAATAAATTGTCTCTAAAGTTGTAATGCAAGTTCTGAAGAAAATGCAAAGAGAGAAGGCAAAAACTGAAGATGTATTTAGATTGCAGATTGAGAAGAGCATCCCTGAAAAACACGTTTCTAAAAGTCACTCAACTAAATCCAAGCAGTAAAGGTGTACACTTCATTTTCCTCACTTCTGTCCAGTAATGGTTTTATGCTATATGATATTCTAACAACAGAGGTTCCATACAAAACCAGAAAACCAACCTGACGTTTTAAATCACAGGCCTGATTCTGTGCTTCTATTATTGACTCATGCTATGGCGAGGCATTTTTTACAAGATACCTCTGTTAAGATTTTCTTGGAAAGTTCAATCAGTAGGATTTGAGCTTCAAAACATTTTAGCCAAGCTACTTCGTTTATAGACAAGTGATCCAAGTCCCAGGGAGGCAGCAAGTTTTCCTCAACACTCAGCAACGAGATCCCAACACGTGCACCCATGATCTCGCCCCCTTGTCATGTGGTCTTAATGCTCTTAGCACAGGATGTACGTGGAACTAGTGTATTTCACTCCAGCCAAACACACAATTAGAAAACACACAATTAGGAAGGTGCATGATTAGAGAAGCAGGCATAAGGCTCAGAGGCCGTCTTTAAAATATAATTACTAACTTTCTACAAGATGACAAGGATACTGCTTTTTGCCTCAAAATCGTGTCCACTCTAGGTTAGTAAGCAAGTTTGTCTAGGAATTGTAATTTTCTTTCCTACGTATTCCCAGAATGGGGGCTTTGAGATAAACAGTTAAATAACATAAAACACCCACTTATTAAGTTAAGAACTATCTCTACCCTGTCGGGTCTTAAGCTAGATAATTCTGCACCAATCATTTTACATATTTAAATGAGATGTCAGGCACAAGTTGTGCCTTTTCAATCTATGGAGACTTAATGTAAAATTACAACATGAACTCCTATGGCAAAAGAAAAAAGAGTTATTGAATGATTCTAGCGTTTCTTCCACTTGAAATTATTTTATGATTCGTTGCAAATATCTTAAAGAATCCTCTGTCTAGGTTGCTTAGGTAATTTAAACTAGAGAATGCTGGAGAACAATGTGTCTATGATACTTCTGATTTATAGTCAAAACTAAAAAAAAAGAGCAGCGACCAATATACATTCTTATGTATATATGCACATATTCCACAGTGTGTTCTCTCCCGAGAAGGGCCAGCCAATGAGCAAGAGTGAGGAACTTAATTTTTCATTGGGCCTCAACCAAATCTCCATACACACATGCATGACTGTTTTGATATTGTAAAGAAAACAATATCTTTCAGTAGCATGGAAGAGAAAGGCTTCAAAACAAACACGTGAAATAAACTCTTTCTTGCTATATAATATCCCTGACAAAATGGAGAAACAAGATTTGCCTAAGTTTTGTTTTGTTCTGGGAAGGAGGGGAAGAGGTTTGGCATACTCAGGGTGAGCCACTCAAAGCCTAGTATCATGTTCAAATAAAATAATTCCAGGGGATTTTGGAAAACAAGAGTAAATTCAACTCCTTTACTAATAATATGTTGCAAACAGAAAGGAGGAGTGAAAAAAAAAAAAGCATTCCAGAGAGTAGGACCCCATCATCACCACCTGCCTCAGTTACATACTGTATTACACCTTTTTGGCGTCAAGACTGGTAATTCAGTACCACAGTACAGAGCGATGCCAGCTAATATCAGCACACACCTGCGTAATTTCTCAACAGCTCCTTTTCCTGAAGGTACCACCAAGGTCTTCCCTCCTTCTCTACATTAAAAGCAAAAATATTTTTACTTCCTCCAGGCTTTCCCAGAAACCACACTGTGTACAAATCTCAAATTAAATATGACAGTAGAGTGAACTCCAGTGAATCAAATAAATAAATCAATAATTATGTAAGAGATTTCATTATTTAACTCCTATCTAAGGAAGCAACTGCACAGGGCATTGTCAAAGTCATTCTGACTCCATAATTCCAGACTGATTCATACCTGTCATGCTAATGTTTTAAAAAAGTTTTAAAATTCTCTTATAATGTAATTTCATCTGCATCATATTACCTATAAGACATTAATCTCCAGACTAATTAGCCTTTGCTTGTGAAATCAGATTCTGCTCAAGCCCTTTTAACACATAGGCAAATGGTGGACCCAGACAAGATGGCGAGGTGGGAAGAAAAAAGAGAAATCCAAAGCCATGTTTAACTCCACCAGTAAACATTATTAGTCTCAGTTCATTTCTTGCCTTCTGAGAGAATTAGAGTTTATTTAAGAACAAGAAGGAAAAATACTGAGATTTACAAACATTCCAAACTATTACTGCCAGTCACTGGCAGGCAAGGCTAGGTGTAATAGGTCTAATTTACGGTTCCTAGGTCCGAGTTCAGAAGAATACTTTGGCCTGTACTATCTCAAGTGACCTATTATTCTTCCAAAAAATTAAAACATCAAATCAAAAGATATCCCAATCCCAAGCCCATGAATCCCAGTTTCGACATTATCAGATTCATACCTTGTTTTATTTATCGTAGCATTATCGTAGCAAGATTAATAGATTAGGCTTTTTTGACCAAGAATCTTTGAAAAATTAATCCCAAGCATATAACTCCCTAAAATACAAAACAGTTGCGGGGAGAGAGAGAGAGAGAGAGAGAGAGAGAGAGCAGGAGACAGACAGAGGGCTGGGCATGATTTCAGTTTGGTCTGTTCTACATATACTGAATAATTATCTTACTGAATTGCACATGCAAATTATATATAAAACTCTCAATTTGTTTTCTACAAATAAACTCATCTGAGAAGCACTATAAGTTTCGAATCTAGAAAAGTATTTTAATTTTCTTAATAAATAAAAAGTGTTTACGTGTAAGTTCATCCACTCCACAGAAACTTCAGGTTGGTAGTCTACAATGAACTGTGTACCCAAATATCCTAAGTAGAACACAGGGTGAATGCGCGTGGGCAGTCAGCAAACAGGGCCAAGGTGCCCTCTTCAGCAGCCACTGGCCACTGCGAGTAGTTTGGTTCCAAACCACAGTAACATTCAAGAGGAAACTTATTTTCCTTATTTAGAGCCGCGGCTTCATCACCCCGTTTCCGAACTGTATGGTCTCATCGGGCAATAAATACTGCCTGGAGAACGAAGGACCGGAAGTCAGGAAGATGAGGGGTTTGCTTCTTCCTGTCACTTACTGTCACATTTATCATGTTTTCTCTTAGGCTGCAACTTCTCTGTGCAAACTTTGTACCTTAAGGCTGTATCTACATCAAAGGAAGGCGACTTCAGGGCGCTAGCAGAGAGCTCCTGGGCCATCGCATTTCTACCAAATCTGTTCTGTAGGAAGGATCAGGGAGTCGTTCCTCAAGTGGGCTCTATGGTCATCTGGCAAGGTTTCACCTTTCCTCCCCACAGCGTCTAGCTGCTAGACATGCACGAATTGTGCTCTTGATAGTTTTTTTTTTAAGAAAGAAAAGAAAGAAAGAAAGAAAAAAAGAATCCTTCCTCCAAGCACTTTTCCTGTCTGCCCCAGCCAAAGGGCCGCCTGTTGCCACCTGTCAGTTGTGGGGATTAATTACCTGAGCTGAGGCTGGGAGCGCCGCATTCTTCCTGGGGCCTCACCCACAGATGTTGACATCAAGCAGGTGGGCTGTCTACTACCCACTTCCCATTAAGACCAGCCTGGAGCCCAGGGGGCCTGGCAGTGGGGGTCTAAGTGGGGGGTGTTGTATGGCACCGTGAAGCCACAAAACCTCTACAGGGAGGAATGTGCTTTGGGACCTCTCCAGGCGGGCGAAACCAGCTCTGAGTCTGGCACTGGGCACCAGCTGGGGACGTAGCTATAGCCTCCCTGCTGGAGGCCAGCATGTTGGCAGGACAGTGAGAAAAGGTGGGGGTGGAGCCTGCCAGCCTCTTTCTGGTTGCCTGAAGGCATGAATTTGGAAAGCCCATTTAAAAAGATTTGACAGACTTGATTGGTAATTTTGCAACTTTATCTCCCCAGGAGGGTAAAATGACCTTTCATTCGGTGTCTCCTGCCAGTGCCACCCCTGTCAGCCCTGCCTGACCAGTAATACTATTCACAGTCACCCTCACAAAGCAGACAGGGAAGGCGTTTGTCAGGGTGATGGCACACCACAGGGCAAGTGCTCTGCCCGTGTTAGCTTACCCTCACATTTCCCAACGCTATAGCCACCATGACAGAAAAGGCAGGGGCAAGATGACTGTGCTGTCTTGTGCACATGGCGAGAAGAGTTCAAACTTTTAAGCAACACTCCAGAAAATGAGACAGCTGAGATTCCAGCCGCAAGCATTTATCATCCTTGTGTTGATTAAATACTGGTAACAACTTTCCTGACTTCCTGGCCTATCTGGGCTTCCCGTCCTTCAGCAAAACCTGCTTGAATATTCTCTTAGACCAATGGACAGACAGGAAAGTGTGCGGAATAAAGAATTCTTCTAGCAGGGATCCTAGCTGCAGAGCTGTTAGCTCTCACCTGCACTGGACACGGACACACACACACACACACACACACACACACACACACCTTAACTCTCTAGTGACTAAGAGACAAGAAGAAAAGATCACACCAGAAGTTATCAGGAAGACAAAATTAGAAACATTGTCTTCTAATTTCTAGTCCTGTAATCTGTTTATAAAATGCATTCTGATTTCTTTTTTTCAATCTGATATGCACAGGGCAGACTTGGTGTTGCCCTGGGCGTTAGTATTCAATTACTCAAGGTATGAAAAGGGTCATCCGTCTTCCTCAGAGGGACTCACTGTCCTCAGCAGCCCTCAAAACCCTGGGCCACTACCACTACCATTTCTCTTCTGCTTTGGTCCAAATATCTTGTGCCTCTTCCTCAGCCCCATCTTAGTATATCATGCAGAAGCCTTTGGTTATGAAGGTGAGTTTTGCCTACAGCTCAAGCCACTCAGTTCCCATAGGAACATGTCTTACCACCAATTCAAGATAAAGCCTCCATCTTAAAGTAGTAGAAGTCCCCCAGAGAGGCGCCTTCCTTCAACCCCCGAGTGCTAGAGTTGAAGGTTATTTTCGATATTTCCATACAAACTCTTTTAAAATGGTATCTGGTAAGCAAACCTTAAATATCCAACCCTTAATGAGGGTCACATCATTCTGATAAAAACACATTCAGCAAATTATTGCATTGTGGATAATAGTGGAGGGCAAGTGTCTAATTCCTGTATGGAAAAAAAGCACTATGTACAAATGTTTCTGACATACAACACAAACTACAATAGAAATATGCAAATGGGACCCAGATATACTAGATCTTTAACTCCAAAGTATATTGTTGGTTCAAGCACACACACACACACACACACACACACACACACACACACACACACAGACACACACACACCACTTAGCTAACACTTATTGAAAGTGATTTGTAGTTCAGGCACTTTGATACGTTCTTTGTTTCTTATATAATGTATTTATTTCACTGTGAAGTAAATACAATAACTCTCCTTTGGAAGTTAAGTGAAGTGATACTCCAAAAGTTTGTAGAAACTTTCCAATTGATAACAGCTACCATACGGCAGAGCTACATTCAATCTTACATCCTTTGACTGTGTGCTCTTGTACCTCCCTTCTACAGTCAAATACACAGAGTACCAGGGCAGAAAATATTGTATGGGAAGGATTGTTCTTGGTGTGAATCAAAAACCAAAGAAAAAAAAGCAAAGACAGAGAAAAAAAAAGCTTGTAAGGCTATTTCCAATAGTATAGTTGAAACAGTATAACTGCATTCTCAATTCTATTTCTGAGGCCCTAATAATGCATTGTGTCTTTTTTTTTCCAGGCTGAAAGGAAGCACAGATTCATCATATATGAACTGCAGTCCCATTGCACTGACGTTCTGATAGGAACTGAAGCTAATTAGCAAAGAGCTTTAAAGCTGTCCTTGAAAGAGGACCAGAAATCATTGCTGAGGACCTTTATTGCTCTGACAATTTCATAGTCCTTTCTTTCACATTCAGAAAAAAGATGCTCAGGTTAAAAATAATAGGACTTTAAAATGAGGGAAATGAATACCAAATGGTTTTCAGAACATAAACAAAGGTCATGTTTGTTGATCTCTACATTTACTGTCCATCTTTTTTTAAGCTTAATGATACTGAGTGCTTTTTAGTGTGCTAAGAGAGTGAACTTTCAAATGGTAAAAAAAGCCCAAAGGACCTCAAAGCACCTCCATCTCTGATGACAGCAAGAACAAGCCAGCTCTCTCTCGGGGGCGCCATCTTACACCAAATTTGCCGAGTTTCTTCATTTCAGACAAATATAGAAATTGGCACATTGAGAAGCTGAGATCCAAAGGGGATTAAGCTGTTGCCAAAAAGAGAAAGTATAACTTAACAAATTAATCAGATTTGCCCTATCACACTTTTAAGCCAACACTTTTTCTTCTTCCCTTAAGCCTTTTTCTCCCTACTAATATTCAATTTATTTAGCTTTTCCCTCTCTTTTATTGATTATACAGACTAACGGGTTTCATTTTAGCACATTCAACTATATAATATTCTTCACATTTTCAGCCTCCATAATCAAACATTCGGTTTTCTCTCTCTTTTTAAATAAATGCTTAAGAATTACCATCATGTTGAGACGTCTGCTTCCAGGACTGTGAATTAGGCGTGGTGAGGGTCACTATTATGTAAGCGTCTGGGCTACCTGAGGGTGGGGGCTGGTGAGCTGGTGAGGAGAGATTTAAACATCCCATTTCCTTCAATTACATCACCTCTTCCAGGCTTATCATGATATTACTTCCTATTTTGTTACAGTTCACTTAAGATGGAAAATGCTTCATCTTACTAAATTTCCCTGCATTCTTTATAAACTTAATATTCCAACAATCCTGGACAGAGAAAAATAGTGCAGCATAAGGTGTCGACTCTGCCGTGCCGTTAGAGACTATTTATCAACACTTTTTTGTGATAATGAGTAAAACAGCACAGTGAACTCTCAATGAGCAGCTGCCTGTGCAATGAATTTAAACATTAAGCTGAGGGTGTTGGTTCATGCTGGTACGGGAAGGGTCGCTTGGGTCCAGGAGCTTGACGTTCGCCTGGGTAACACAACGAGGCGCCACTGAGCAGAAAGAGAAAAAGAAAAGTCGCAGGAGAGGAAAAGAAGGGAAGGAAACAGTCTAAGAAACTTCCAATGAAAAGAAGGGACAAAAGGAGAGAGGACAGGAGGACAGACGGGAGGGAGGGAGCCCAAGCACCTGTGGACAGGGACTCCCACAGTTCAGCCTTTCTTAATCTTATCCTGGACTGACTTTCCTAACCCTTTATGCTAAAAAGAGGGTGGTGACAGGAGTGGAAAAATTCATTTTTGCCTTTACAGGTGCTGCTTGAGCTGGGGATAGGGTGGCCAGATAAAATCAAGTACTCCTAATAGGGTTTAATTTTTTTAAGCAATAATTTTTTCCAGCATAATATTAAATGCAGCATGGGAAGCCTTTATGCGAAGTTTTTTTTTTTTTCCTGTTTCTTTTTTCTTTTCTTTTTTTTTTTTCTTTTAAGGTAAGTTCCTTTCCGTGGTCCAGGCTGATCCTAAACTCAGTATGTAGCCCAAGCCAACCTCAAACTCACAAGTATCCTCCAATCCTCCTGCCTTCGCCTCCTGAATATTGGGATATGCAAAATACTTTTTGATTTCTTATGTGACACTTGCATTTAACTGGAATCTTCTTCTTTTCTCTCTTTTTTTATTTTGCTATATCTAAAAACACCAGTTTTTCTTAAATTTCTGTTACCTTTATTAAGAGTACGAGTTTTAATGGATTCCATAAATCCCTCATGTATAATCACCAGTTGTAATATTTTTCCAATCTTATCTCAAAATATATTTTTCATGGCAGAATTGGGGAAGAGAGAAGAAAATTTAGGGCACAGAGACCAAGCACAGGAGAACTAAAGCAGAACTTATCCAGTGACAGAGAAGGTTGCCCACGGGAAGGCCTAGGATGCTGGAAGGGCGTAGTGCTCACACACACAGGCAGAAGCTCACGTCCCTGCTCTCCACACTGATGCACAATCTCCAAGAAAAAAGTTACACAACTCTTACATTGAGAGATTAGGCTAATACCTGCCAATGTGGTAGGTGCGCTATAAGGATTAAACAGATAATATATACGTGTGTGATTTGAAAACTATAAGGCTTTTTACAAACAGAAAGTGATTATCACTTGTAGTTCTGAACTGGAAGGAAAAAAAAAGATTGATCAGAGTGTGACATACTTAGAGGTCAATGTGCAGTCAGTCACCAAGATGGACTGATTGTCTGGGATCTTTCGTGTGAGTCATGCAGCTGAAAGGAAGACAGCGATGGCAGAAAACCATCTAAAGGCACTGACCAGGAGAACTGCGTGAGTGGAATAAGAGGAGGGCATGTAAGAGACCCCGTAGGAAACACAAAGACCACTGCAATAAGATACCTTACGAACAACCAAACAGCAGGATGCCACTGACTCCAGGTTTCTAGGGTATGGGATGAAAGATGGTAGTAATGTAAATTGGCTAATCAAAGCCATCATGTCTATCAGCCACAAGACCAAAAATTTTACTCAGCCCTAGAAGTGTCATTCATTACAGTGCTAGGACACAACTATTGCCTAGCACTTCTATTGCTAAAATCATCTGATAAATCTTTTCTTTTACCTTGGGCAAAATTTTTCACTAATATGTGATTTCTTTCTTTTTATCTTTCTTTCTTTATTCCTTTCTTTCTTTCTTTCTTTCTTTCCTTCTTTCTTTCTTTTTGTGCTGCTGGGAATTGAACACACTAAGCTACATCCCCAGATTCCCTTTATTTATTTATTTAGAAACAGAGTTTTCCCAAGTCTCTAAGTCACCCAGGCTGAGCTCTAACTCAAAATCTTTCTGCCCAGCCTTCCACAACTGTGGGATTCTGGGCAGGCAGCACTACACTGGGCTGCTAATGATTCCTTTGAATATCCGAAATGTTCTATTGAATGAGAATTTAGATAGGAACTATCTCTTGAAAACAGATTCTTTGACATCCTAAGTTACACTTGTGCCTTTGATTCGTCTCCTCCCTTCTTCCCAAATCGGCATGTATTTCAAAGTGGAAAGTAGAGAGCACCAAAAGTAAAATGTGGAAACAGCAAACACCATGGACCTAAGCCACTGGCTACTCAATAGAGAGGGCAGGTGTTCTGCACACTTGTTTCAGGGAGACCAACTGATACTGACCTCTGACTTGTGAACCACTGACCCACTTCCGTGGGACATCGCAGAGTGGTTTGAACCTAGCTTTGCTCTAGGCTCAGACAAGTAGCTGCTGACAAGACAGTGGTAAGAACGCACCGCAGCGCTCTCGCTATGCTAATTATATCCGAGACACAAGAAAGCTGGAATACACACGCCATAGTCAATGTTTCCACTCTCTTTATGCTACTGGTCACAAGATTCTTTTCCAATTACAACTTAGGAAAAAAAGGAAAAAAAAAAGTGCTTAGGGTATTCTCAGACAGCCAAGGAGTGGAAGCTGGCAGGGATTACTTGTTTTGAAAGACTGCAATTTATTCTCCCCTCGTTTAGATTTTAGTCTCTTAAGGTTCAATATTTACCAAATAGAATGAGCCATCCATACCTCTTCAGACTGTACACGTCTATCTGGTTCAGAAAGCTAGACACAGAATCCAAAGATAAAAAGCTGGAAGGCAATTAATCCCAAAAATTTATAGCTTTAAACATGTAAGATCCCAGTCTGGGAACAAGATTAAATTCCTACAAAGAGTCACTTTTAGACAGGTTAGAAACACACATTTGTGTCTCAGAGGCCTCTTTTCATAGGACTAGACCACTTCTCTGTAGCTCAAAAAAGACTGATCCAGTTCTCATTGTTCTAACTAAGATGGACAATTTGTATCTTTTATCAACTAAGAAAGAGAGAGAGAGAGAGAGAGAGAGAGGAAAGAGACAAAGAGAGGGAGAAGAGAGAGAGACAGAGACACAGAGAGAGATGTTTATAAAATAAATATCTAATTGATTTTAATAAAACATCAAAATGTGTGTGATTTAAAAAAAAAAACAATGATGTATTCCAAACAAACACTTAGGTGCAGAGATTTAAGAATTGTATTACCCACGGGTGGAAAAATAATGTGTTTGCTTTGTTAAGGGGACACAATTCTCTCACCAAACTAGTGGGCTTATGGTTAATCGCCTTACAGAGGAAAGCATCGTACAAGTTCAGGAGCCTCCATCCCAAGCTCTAGTTACAACAAACTCCATAGACATAGCAGCAGCGTGATTTTGACACAAATATGCACACCAGATTGCAGACCTGTGTTTGTAGTGATTTTTCAGTCAAAATTCCTTGTGGAAAATTCTGCATTTAGTCCTTATAAAGAAGGCCAAGTCCAGGAGTTAAAATGCTACAAAGCCGACCCCCACCTTATTGGTAGGAGCGAGAAGTATAAAAATCTGTGCTGTCCAAACAGCACACTAATAATTTCCCCACAAGTCTCTCCTCCCAAATCTTAAAAAAAAAAAATCTGTCAGACTATCAAAGCACTGTCAGTGCCAGTAAAACACATCATTAAGGTGAGTAATTTTCCTGTTTACTTCAAACACTTTTTTTCCCCAACTCCAACCTGGGCAGGTCTGATCAGGTAAGGCTTTGGAAGGAGTAAAAGCGTCCCCAATTTCTACATAAACGCTGCAGGCCATGGGCAAAGACAAGTCTCAACTGAGCACTGCACAGTAGTCCAGCTTCCCGGCACTTCTGGTCTTGTTTCTCTCATTCCTTACAAGTAGCGTCACGTCTCCCAACCTTCAAAATCGGCTTTATCTGCAACACACACACGCACACACATACACATGCACACGACCTCTTGTTTTCTTAATTTTACTCCTAAATAATAACAAGAGACACTCAGAACACATTTGCTTCGTGACACTTCTTTCTTGCACATCTTTTAAATTAAAATAGCTTCTTCTCTGAATTCATGTGTTTTTCAGATAAAACCAACCACAGATTACAAAAGAATGATCTTTTCTCATGATTAAGCTGCTCTACTTTGAGACACAGAGGAGCGATCTGACCTGAGTGTGTGTGCAAGTGTAAATAATTACTATTTTCAATAAATCAGAAATATTGAGTTTTTCTTAGGTGAATATAGCTCTTGTTTTCTTAAAAATGAAAGAAAATTGTCACTTTTGACCAGAAAGGTTGATTTTTCAATATGATCTACTTTTAAGGAATCAGAAAGTTACAGTTTCTCCTGAGATATATTATGTTGTCGTGAACAGCTTGGTGGATCCGCTTGGGTTTATTTCTCTACCGATAAAATAGGGCACTCAACTATGTTCCTCTATTACAGAGGAATGGTGAATTCTACTGTTCGCGGAGTGTTTAGAATTCTTCCGGTGAGAGGTGTTGGTTTTGTTATTAACTGCGCTTACATAATTCTAAACACACTCACAAAATGAGAAGGCGGTTATCAAGCCAAAGGCACAATGGGATTTGTTTGTTTGTTTGTATTACTTTTTTTCACCAGAGATGAATTTATATTTAATTTAATTGGCCTCCGGTTCATTCCTTCTGGTTTCTTGACGCCATCACTAACATCACTGCTTTCTTCTTCCTTTCTCCACAGAATTAGTTTTAGGTAGACTATTTAAACGGAAAGAAAATTAAATAGTGATAAACACAACTTAAACTAAGTGGAAGTGCATATTACTCCCCAGCCTCAGGGTGTGTTCGTGTGTTGTGTGAAGCTTTTCCTGGGGAAAAGGTGAACAAGTGTCTCTGTTCACCCCACATAGGACACTACTGGCAGACTAAAGTAACGGTTGATTGCACTAAACTCTGACGAGTTTACTGGGTTATATAGAGGAGCATAGTGAGGGGTTATGCACAGGAACATGAACAAAAGTTTACTTAAAGGACCTTGAGTAAAGGACTACGGATTAAGAGCCAGGAAAGACAGATCCTTTCTAGCAAATCCAATCACATTCTGTTTGTCAGTAGAAAATTAGGATCCAGCCCCATCTCTGCCTTTCTTCTATTTATCTTACAATAAATGCTTCAAATTAAACAGGCAAAATGAGAGCTCTAAAATAATAAAAGGAATATTGTAAATTTCAGACTATGAGTAGGAAAAACTGTTCACTTTATGGTCATCTATTCTTGGATGTAAGCAGAGGTCTGTGTTCATTTGGTAAGGGACATTAGGCCCAGAAAAGCATATAAAATGAGAATATTAATTAGCTACATTGGAGAATTGTTTTATGAACCACTTTCCATTAACTAGTGTCTTACGAAGTTCTTGGTTTGACGTTTAATAGCTGACAATAATCAATTGTGTCTGCATCATCGAAATTTCAGAGCTGGTCAGTCGTTGCCAACTTCTAATCACACATACACAAACATAATTGTACTACTTGAGGTCAAAATTTAGGCCTCATGGTATGCTTTATTCAGAAAATGAAAGAAGAAACAACAAGGTTTTTATTTCACCTTTTCTTTGTTTCATTACTAACACTTGGTTTTTAGCTGCTGAGTTACCTCTGCCTTCTACTATTGTACCTGAGCTGTACTGGAGACACTTTACCTGAACACTGTAATAGAAGATATCTGGCTCCAATCTATCTCCTTAGATTTAGGGCTTTGACCCTAATTGTTGTCCACCTGCCAATCCCTAGGATTGACTATGACAAAAATACCCAAGCAGACTATCGAGTCCTATGCAAACATTCTCAGATAATGCAGTTGTTTTCTATGAACCATCCTTCAGTGAAACCCAAAGGGGGAAAAGAAATTAGAATGCTCACATCACCTAAAGATTTATTTCTCTCTAATGAGAGCATTATAGCTTTCATAGCACACCTAGTTCCAGGCCAAAAATTACAATGCCAGCCCTCTGTGTTGTAAATCACAACCTACTACTTATCAGCCAAGTGCCGCTTCTTTAATTACAGTGTTCCTGCAACAGAGAAATAACAAACAGTACTAACTGGAAGCAGATCACTCTGCCATTATAAAATGAGTACTCGATCAGGGGAACAGAATCCCAACTCTACCACCAAGTAGCCAAGAGTCTCCAGTGAACACTTTCCTCTCGCGTCCTTATCGTCAACAGAAGAAAGACGAAGGCAGCACTGACCACAGGGTGGGTAAAATGCAATTAACATCATGATAGTAGAGAAGACACTGTGTGCCTGACTCATACCTAAGTACAATCATTCCCTAAAAAACAACCTAAGAAACTCCCGCAAAAAGATGCAGGGGACTTTCTGCCTACTTCACCTGTTCTTGATAAGTATCAATTTAAACTAAAGTCACTCAACGGGATGAGAACTAAACACAAATAACCAACTAAAATGAAAATATTTAATAGGTACATAAAGCACTCAGAACTCAAGGGATTTCAAGGCGCACATACATACAAATAACTATCCTCTGCATCAAAATTATAAGGCCTTTTGCTTTTCTCCCTGGTAGCACAGACCTGTTCTTACCTCACTCAACTCTGAACTCTTGAAGGACCTTCATTTACTGGGAAGTGGGCAGCTAGTGCTAGAGATTTTCATTACAGACAGACAACAAAAACCTGCTGTCCATTTTATTACTGTAGCCACGATTAAACAACAGCAGCAGCAAAAGTTCATGTACATTATGTAAGGATAAGTAACCATTCTTAAAATGAGTAAGTGAAAATACCTGTTTGAGATTAATATAACTGAGATCTCTGATGTAAACTATTATAACAGGAAGGATAGCGGTGAGTCTTACAACTGTTCCTCAACTAGAAGTTTCCATCCTAATAAAACACATGCTGATGTCCTATTTCTAGTATTTAATCTTATAGAATGAACTCTGTCCCTAAGCTTTGTCACTAGACTCGAATGAACACGGGAGTCGCTGTAAATCGAATTGAAAGACAGTGTTTTTTTTTTTTTTTTTTTTTTTTTTGCTTTGCTTTCCAAATCCACGTTTTCAGTTCTTTGTCTCAGGAACTATGACAAGCTGTTCCAAGGGTAGGCATTGGCTATGATTTGTGAAGGTCTAGAGTTACACACCCAGAAATTTTTCTAGTCAGATCTAAAATCTGAAGTCCGGACACACTTTTAGCTGTCTCTCTCTAGACAAGAGGTTTTACTCCCTCCCAAACCTTCCTCCCTGTTCCGTTGTTATCCCAATAAAGGACAAAAGCTCCTTTCCAGAATCCAGAAAATGAAGACTGACAGTACAGCTAATATTTCATCAGAGTTAATGACTTTCCAATTGAGTATAAAAATTATTATTAAATCAAATAAGAAGTATCTGGAACATGAATACAAATGTAACATTTTATCCTAGTTTGAAAGAAATTGTAGTTACATTTTAGTTTGGCAATTAAAAGGACAAATATTAAAGAAAACTAAGAGCAGCATAGAAATTTTTGGCACAGAACTTAGAGTGAGAAGAACTAATTTTCCAAGAAGCTCTCTTAACTTTAAAATAGCGGTGAGTTCTTCTCTAATTCTTCCATTTCTTTCCTTTTCTCTGAGTCAAATAATTAGGTAGAAAACAGAGGATGCTCGATCTCTAAGAATTGGTTATAGCTTTCTGAATAAATGTTTAAAACACTCAAAATATATTTAATGTTTACTGGAATAATCTCCATCGTGTATTTCTCAGAAATGGCATATTATAGACACTAAAGTAAGAAAGAAATATTTCACTGGATCCTTGAATCCTTTTTTTCAGATTTATTCATTCCTAAGTGGATAGTTTACAAAACCTTCTCTGTTGGTTTAGCTCCTACACTTAGATTTAGCAATATGGAAACTGACAAATGTTGACTCCTTCTTTGGGTTCGAGTAAAACTAAAACTAGCTGATTAATAGTAACATCTATGTAATAAATTCATGAGCTCTATTATATAGCAAAAAGAAGAGAAGTGATTTTGTAATTCAGTTCACTGAGCTCTCATTGAGAACCAAGTATGAGTCAAAGGACAAATCTATTTTTCTAGTTACTGCAAAACTGCATGGTTACCTTACAACTTGTGATGTTCTCATCATGTTCAAAACTAACGTGAAAGATGCTTCCACTTCCTGTAAACTACTGTTAGAGATACAGCTCTTATTACAAGCATCCATTCCCATTAAGATAAGAAATAGGAAAAAGGCTTAAAGATTTTGTCCCAATGTGTTAGTTCAATGGATATGAAAAAGTCCAAAGCAGCAGAATGACCCGGCCACAAGCATTGCAACAGCCATTGCCTTCCTGGCAGATTTCTTAACACTTCCTCCCAAGGCTTTCCAAGGCATGCCAACGACACAGATGCCATAAAACCTTCCCCTATTTATTTGTCTAACTACATACAGGTTAGTCCTGTCATACACAGTACAGTAGGATTGTTAGGCAAGACTACTCTTAAATAATGGAAGTACAAGACCAAATACATACACATATGTACACATAAACACACATACTTTATATATATATATATATATATATATATATATATATATATATAGTTTGAATTATAAAGATATTTACATTTGGATTGCTGTGCAATCCTGCTATAAGGAGACTATTCAAAAAAATGCTGCAAATGCAGGACTAAGCAGTGTAAATAAAAATCCCAGTTGGGCAAAGTAGGTCTCTCCCACCTCTCTCTCTTAATACGAACTGTACAATGTAAACTAGTGTGACTGTTATTCCCCCACCTGTACCCTTATCTGTTATCTGAATTATTACAACACCCTTCCAGTCCGCCTCCTGTCCTGTCTTCCAGCCTCTCGGTTGTGACCAGTTATCTTTCTCCCATAGAACATGACATCACCGCCCCCCCCCCCCGACTCTTACTTTCACCTGGCTTGTAACATTACAGTCAGATTCCTCAGGATGATGTTCCAAGCTCTTCACAATCCAGCCCCATGACTTGTGTCCAACTTAATCTTCTTCTTCCCAACAATCTGTAGTCCAAGGACCTAGGTTGTTTCTGACTCCCAGACTTTAGACAACATGGTCATGTCCCTCTGACTCTATTCATCCTGATCCCACCCCTCAGAATGCCCATGTTCTCTTCCCCATTGCAAGACATATCTATCCTTGGAGAGCCCACATTAAAAAACGAATACTCTGTGAAACTAGAAATATCAGTTTGTTGTCTGTGTTTTATCCCAGTTCATTCAGATGAGAAATACCATCGGACAAGAATCTGATGTTAGCCGTTTTAGGTACCGGCACCAACATACAGAGGTAAAAAGACAAAGCTACTGCCTTTGAGCTCGAGAGTCTGTGTGTCCATAGTGGCAAAGGGGAGAGGGCAGGGCAAGGGGAGATTTCATCATGATCACCGCTTCCAGCCAGTGTAAATGAATGAGTAGGAGGCTACCTGCAAGACAAAGGCAGTGGTGGGTAGAGGGACATTCCAGACAGATTATAGCATCTGTCACACTGAATTACAGCTAAGTTTATCACCTTGCCCTGACGGACTGTGAGCTCTTTGAAGAAGAGACTAACTTATTTATTAATATGATTACCCTTCGGCACCTAACGTGATGCATCTAGGGGGCGTTCAGTGGAAGGCACTGGACTTCAGGCCTCATACACTGAACTCCCGAGAGTCTTCTAGGGAGATTTCCTTTTGACAGAGGAGGGAGATTGAGTCATAGAGGGGTCTGATCAGTGCTTGTTACTCTAGCTAGTAAGTGTTGGGGTCATATCTGGTGTTTTTGTTTGTTTCTAAGTACAACTCTCAGTGCTCAAGAAGTGTACTTTAATGGCACTACTCAATGAACAATTAAAAATAAGAGACTTAATAACATGAGGCCTTCAACTTAACTTCGACAAAGGTATCTTGGCAAGTGTATGCACCAGCTAATGATTCTAAATATATATATATATATATATATATATATATATATATATATATATATATATATGGCACAGGTCAGACAAATCCAGCGATAGTCACTATAATGTCCACTTGGGGTCATTCTAGTTTAGATGGCTAGTAATTTTGAAACTTCAGAAAAGGATTATAAATATATTCAGCAAAAATTTTAATATTATTTTTCCTTGTAATTATGGAACTCTATATTTAACTGCTATTTCTTTAAACATACTGAAAAAGAACGTTTTTTGCTTTTTCTTTGGGAATTCCATTTAGATCAGAATTCTAGCAGAGTTCTTTCATAGGGCACTTTCATAGTTTTTCCCTGAAATAAAAATTGTATGTGTTTTTAAATGCCAAGAGAAGTTAAAACCAAAATCACATATTATCTCAATTCCTAAGAGGGAGCCATAGTTAATATTTTGGTATCCATAAAATCATTTTTTAAAAAAATATGTATCCACAAAGGGTAAATACAATTTCTGGACGTGAATGCTTGCCGTTTTCAAAAAAAAAAAAATTGATCAAACCTAACCCACTTGGATTCACCTAAGTGGCAAAATGTTTCTAAATCGGAGGGCATGTGTCAATGCTACCTACAGTCCCTAGAGTTGGCCCTGAGATTAAGGAAAACTAATTTATCTTGTTTATCTTATATGGTTTTCTTTTCTTTTCTTTCTTTTCTTCTTTCTTTCTTTCTTTCTTTCTTTCTTTCTTTCTTTCTTTCTTTCCTGAAAAGAACCCCTGCATTTTTTTTCTATTCCCTAGCCCTCTTTGTCTTTGTGTAATTCAGATCCTTCTTGAGAGATTAAAAAGGGAAGGGACAACGAGGTGGGGGAGACAGGGAAGAGAAGAGGGATAGAAGAGCATTGGGAAAAAGGAAAAAAACACTCCTTGTGAACTCTAAGCACTTGTTACAATGAAAGTCCATAACCCAAGGTTTCTTCCCAAAAGCTGTGTCAAGCTGTATATCATGGCCACCAAATATTACTATTTTCTAAAGTACACAGGTTAAAGAAAGGACATAATAAAGACTATTAAAAAAGTTAACAAGACTCCCCTATTTTTCACACAAGATATTCTCCATAACGTATATAAGATGAAGAAAAGGACAGAGAGGACAGAGACAATTAAATTTCTTGCTGTTTAATTCAAATTAACATTATTTAATTCTGACTTCTGTCTCTCATTCTATTATTTTTCTTTTTCATCAAGCTATAAGCAACATCTCAGTATATGAGAACAAAGATCCAGAAATTTCTGTTACCCTCACCACAAAATCTTTCCAGGCACATTAAAAACTTGGAAAGCACAGTCTATCTTTCCTGCTGCTGGATTAACAGGGAGATTCATGAAGTACTTCTGAAATTCCTAACATTTTTCATGCCCACCTCAGATGGGTAATTTTCTGGTATCACTTTGATCAATATTGGGCAATGTTCAGATTCTGCTGGGATACATATTTTTACCAGGTTTTCGATACATGCGTCTGGGATGTGAGGAAAGAGCATTTAAGGGGGGTCCTCTACAACTGCATAAATCCTCTCAAACCAGACGTGCTTGAACAGGCACTAAAACACAAACAAGTCTTGGCCCCATCTCACAAAGAATGGGTTGGTTACAGATGTTCAGCTGCAAGCTATGTCTTGCCTAGTACAAGAACATCCATCTCCCAAACACATCATTTCGCCTACCTTGCCTGAAGCAAAACAACCGGCACGCACAAATCACAGGTTTTATTATTATTATTATTATTGACTCTTACAGAGACTCGTCTTCTCATCCTACATCCTGTCAGAGGGGAGGAATCAAACATCAGATCTTTAAAGTGTCACGATCTGTGATAGCTTGATTTGTCTTCCCCACGTCCTCCAAGCTAAAGACAGTAGAGGAGTCTAACCTGCATCCTCACTCTTTTTTTTTTTTTTTAACCTACAAAACGGTTGCCTGGGCCAGCACTGACTCATGAAACTGGAGACATGAGCTCATGGCCGTGATTCAGTCGTGAGAATTTTGGCGGGGCCTCTCCCCTCCTCTCCCTGGTGCTACAAGAGGAAAAAAAAAAATCAGTTCCTAGCAGAGATGGCTTGCAGTTTGAGCACACGCTCTAATGTGCCTCTGATTAAAAAAACAGAAAAAGCACCGTGTAGAGAAGCGGGATGGCAAAGATCTGTCCCTGTTGGGAAGGAGGAAGGGCACAGGATGCATAGCACAACTGTTACACAAGCCCTACACACTGCCCCTGTCTCCCCAGCCAGCCATTTCTTTCATGCTAAGAGAAAAATGTGAGGCCTGGTTCCTAGACCACTAGGGCTTCCCCTTATGCTAAGGGAGAAGCAGAAAGGTCAAGTTGTTGGCAGCCTGTAGGTTTTTGCTTCTGATTAACGAAGGTGAGAGGAGAATTAGGTCCAAACTTCGAAACAGGCCAAAGGAGAATCGTCCCATTCAACCACTGCCTTCAGCGTGGACCTCAGGTGTAAAGACATTAAGCTTGTTTTGCAAGCCTGGTTTCTGCAAGGATTACCTGTTGCCTCTATTTGGAAGCAGCCTGGCCCTTTGCAGGAGGAGAGACTTCCTAGTTTACAAACCACTTTCGCCTCATTATCTCATTTGATCCTCACAACACCCCCTGGAGGGCAGGCATCATTATCCTCATATTAAAGGTGAGAAAGCAGAGACACCAGGGAGGTAAGCAATCTGCCAAGGCCCCAGCTCCGAATGGCAGCCCACCCCTGACTAACACATTTGCTCCAGTCAGATAAGCTAATCCTTCAGCTCTCCGTCTCTTCCATTTCAGCCTCTAGCGTGACTTTCCCACAAGGAGTGAGCTGTGTCACCCCGTGTGCTCACCTCCACCACTCTATGTCTACACTACCACGACTTTTTCCAAACCTCTTTCTTACTCAAGTCTCCCTCCAACAATCTCCATTTTCTATCCAATTTATCTTGTTATATACAAATTAGAACACAATAATTCAATAATTCCTGTACTCAAAAAGCATTTAGCGTCATCATGAAATAGGAGGATAAAAACCCAAGGGCGTAACGCACTCAGGCAGGCCCCGTCTTACCTGCTGAGCCTTACTTTACATTACTTCCTATACCAGGCCCTTTCTTCACACAAAGCAGCAGCAGAGTCACTGTTTGGGGAAAGTGCAGCAGTGGAAAGGTGTGCTTTCACTTAGCCAAGCATCCGGCCAATTCCTGTTCTTCTTGGTCGCTGGTCCCAACAGAATTCTTGTCAAGAGTACAGAATTTGAACTCAGACAGGGCCTGAGAGGATGGTGGGCTCATCTTTTACCTAAACCTGGAGCCAAAGCGTTCACTTCCATTTCCACCTCTCCGGAGAGTGAGAGCTCCCTGTCCCCAGAAGCCTTCATTCCACATTCTACCCTGAGAGAGCCCTGGTAATTCTTCATTTTGAGCAGGAAGTTGCTTTCCCATGACTTCCTCTCTTGCATGCTAATTGTGTCCTATGGGGACATCCGAGCAAGTCTAGAATGTAAAGAGGTCCAGGGAAGCTGGTCATCAGATAGGACTTGTGCACAGTGAGTGACCCGCAACACTGTTTCTTAGCACTGGTCCTAGTCCCATTTGGACTGAGATTGCAAAATTAAATGTTCACCAGTGCTTTTTCCAAAACAGTTTAATTCATCTCAAAAAGTGTGTTTCTTACGCAATATTGAAAGTATTTATTCATCAGATATAAATATGGCCGTGGGAATGGATATTAAAAACCACAAATAATTATTACTCAAGTTCTTGGGAATTTGAAAGATTTACTTTAAATGAGGAAAACATTTCTATTAAAATGCAAAATTTAAATAAGTTTTAGAGAAAAAAAATTTCATGTTTTCTGTGGATTGCAAAACTTAGACAGCCAGGATGTCCAATACAGTCGCTAAATTTCCATGTCACTGCTCCTCATGGGAGTAAAATGCTAAAAGTTCTGATTTAATACATTTTGTCTACCACAAAGTAGAAGGATTTTCACCAGAATTGAGATCCACTTCATGGAGTTAACTTTATCTTTCAGTTCTCAATATATCTGTTGAAAGTAATGTAAGTCTAATCTAACTACTAATCCTAAATCTATGATCCATTCTTAAAAAAAAAAAAACAGATTAGTTTTTATCAGAAATTGCATCAGGCACTTGACAGCCATTCTATTTGCATTTTAGAAACTTTGCTACCATTGAGGCAGTGTCTTGTATGGGACTACCTAGAATAAGCAGACAAAGGTCAAAGTCAACACTAAGTCTACTTCACCAGGATGCTGAATTCTGAATTTTATTCCCTATATCATCTTGCTGCCTTGAGCTCTTTGGTTTTATTCTTTTAGTAAAAGTATCATAGTTCATCCTTTCAAAAATATTTTTTAACTATATCCTTGTAAACGCACCTGGTAAGAATCTTCCATTTCTCACTAAATTGTACATTATGTGTTTTATGATATCTCCTTGTGCCTTAGCAAGGGATATTTTTATTTTAAATCGAGAATTTATGGAAGAAAGATCATTCCGTGCATTCCATTTGCTGTTTCTGAAGTCTAAATTCCAATGTCAAACAAATTAAGAAAGCAATAAATTGGGAGTTATTCTATGCCCTACGACCATATGCTCAAGTGACAACTTCAAAACTAATTTTCAAACCATCTAAAGAAAGAAAATCTGCTGGCTTGGGAATGTTTGTAAGAAAGCCTTAAAGGGATATAACATCTCTTGTTCACATCACAGTGAAAAATATGTCCATTCTTGTTCTTTTTTTTTTTTTTCTTCATTTGCTTTGTTTCAAGCTATCTTCCATATGGTGAGTAGACCTGACTCAGTACTGGGGCAAATGGCAAAGGGCAGTGTGCTGTTTCTGGCCAATTCTGTCTCTAGAATGGAGACTTGTTGTCTCTAGGGGTAGAGATTTTTGTGGGCACTTAGGCCCTCAAAGACAAAAAGTATTACCACAAATATCAAATCTAAACTACATGAAATTATGTTCTATTCTGAGTTAGTGGATAATAAAACCTACATTCTTAATTATCATAAAAGAATAGCTGAGTGTAGTGGCATGAGCCAGTAGTTTGAGCTACTTGGGAAGCTGAGTCAGGAGGATCCTTTGAACCATGGAGGTCAGTCTGAGTAGTGTAGTGAGACTCTGTCTCAAAAACATGTGTGTGTGTGTGTGTGTGTGTGTGTGTGTGTGTGTGTGTAATGGAAGTAGAACTTAGGCAGAAATAGCACGAAAATAAAAAAGCACTCTACATAAGAATGCTAATTGTATATTCATAGTAATTACAAAAATAAAACAATCAATACTGCTCACGGAAAGAAGTCCTTAAAATTGTGTTGCTTGTATTATTTTTTTCTCTAAAATATAGGCAGATATTAACTGAGACCTTCTTTCTGGAAATTTCAAAACATTTTAAGAAAGTATATAGATTTACAGATTTACTCACTACGACTACTAATATTTTGAAGAAAACATCAACTTCTCAAAAAAGATAAAAATTAGGCTTTCTAGACAAAAGTGAGTAGAGTGTTCTGTCTTCTTTTCTGTAAGAGCTCATTCAAGTCTTCTGTGAAAAAAACTGAAGGAAATAAGAGATTCAGTCTCATAGTTTGAGACAAAAATACCAAATTTTCTTCCTTTTACACCTTTTTCTGTTCCTAATCCACAGCACATCCTACATGATATTTACCAAAAAATCTGTACAGGTGATTATTTTTATTAAATTATATAAAATTCTCAGATTAAAAAGCACAGATACCTGCAAAATCTGACTTTGTTTCATATACATATGGAAGTGTGCAGTGTAATTTTTGCAGACATGCAAAAGTAAACAGTACATCATAACCCATTCCCAAATGTGACGGGGAGGAACAGCAGAAACCTAAAGGTGAGTTGTCTTGTGATGGTGTGACACTTGGTAGTTGATAATTCTATTTATTTATTTTCTTATTTTTGAAGTAGGGTCTCACTCGATAGTCCAGGCTGATCCTGAGCTCACTTTTAGCCCAAGCTGGTTTGAACTCACACAATTCTCCTGCCTCAGCCTCCCAAGTGCTGGAATTATGGGCATGCTCCACCACACCCAGTTTATGTTGTGCTGAGGAATCGAACCCAGAGCCTTGTGCTTACTAGGCCAGAGCTTTAACTGCGGTGCTATTCCTCCAGCCCTGATAATTCAATCTTTAAAGAACCAATTTCAGTAATATTAGGAGCAGCTACTTTCCAATTGTCTTCCTAATCTCGAAGGGAAAGAAGTTAGCCTGGAACATTCTGAACCAGTGTGCATTGATTTATACTTCTGTAACTCCATCACGGTTTGAGTATCAGAACAAGCCAAAAGGAAAGAGGTGACTTCCTGACGTGTGTTACTTCAAAAGAGATTATTAGCCAACGGAATAAGGATGAGTTTTCTAACTATCCATTCTAATTACGGACTTACACGAGGAGTTATTCCAAATTCTGTGAAAAGTGTCGTCTGTTTTTACCTATTGGTCAATGTGCTTTATCAAGTTATCAGCATTTCACCACTTCTCAGTGACATTTTCTGGTGTTTCCAGGATATTATAGAGAAATATCCAAAGACTGAGTAATAAACATGAATCGATAAGGCGTAAAGTCAAACTCTCCAAACACTACACACACTATCTTTAAATTCCTTCCCTATCACCCAGGCGAGGGACACAAAGTTTGCACACAGGCACTCCAAGGCCGTCCTCCATCTACTGCCCTTGTATTTAAACTTTTAAGATTATTCTGCTATGTGGAGTAGGTGTCAGGCAGACAACGTAAAGATATAAGCTCTATTTCTGAATTCTATACGGCAGCCATTTTTTTAACTTATAAGAAAATCCTTAGTTATATCACCCAAAGTGCATTCCACTTCTTAAATAATGGTTTATACTATGAGTATTGAGACCTTTCCCCCTTGGCAACATGAATGTGTTGTATAACACGAGAAACCCAAGGCATACATGAGTAAAAGAAAAGAATGGTATTGGGAAACAGGGGAACGGTTTCAGTAGAAAAGGAAAGATGATGGTTGGGAAGGGAGTTGGGCAGAGGGGAAGAATGGTGTAGTATGCAAATGTACCAATTCCTCAAGGCAAATGTAACTGTTATGTATTATAAATACAAAAGGAAGAATTTGGGGGAAAATAGAACACATCAGAGCTAAGTATGACGTTTGAGCAACCTACATAAAAATGTGAAAAATCTAGACTTCTCAAAATATTCCATATTACATGTATCCCGATTTGGGGACGGCATGTTTTATATTCATTTCATCTTAATCACCTTCTCTTCCTTCTTTTTTCCTACCTTCCTTTCTCTCCCCTCTCCAGAGCCTGCAATCAATTTAAAGAAGCCAAATCTAGGGCTATAACTTATAATTTTGTAAGTAAACAACACATGTGTGCCAAGGCATATAAATATTTAGGCAAACATTCTAGGACCGTGAGAAACTTTCTGTTATTTTAAATGGTTACAGTGGCTTATATACAGCAGTAAGAGCTTTGCTCTTGTGACATACAATTAATCCTATCTGTGGCTCACTTGATGACAATTCCTTGATCAGACATGTAATCCATAATTATAACGTCGTTCCAATGAGAAAATGTGATTTTCTTTTCTAAGAATACAAAGAAAGGAGAAAAAAGAATAGAGACAATCTATGTTAACTCCAGAGTTCTGGATTCATAAAGAGGAATGCCTCTAGTTAACATACAAGATAGAAAAAAAAAGTATGTAAGGGGAGAGATGGATGGTATATTTTTCCATCCCAAATGATCAAATATAATTTTTATGAATTAATTCCAATGTAACTCAACTAGGGTAATATGCGTACGTAAGCATGCATATTCACATTCGCCTTCAAGAAGAGAAAGCAAATCTTTCTTCTAATGACCCAATAAATGATGTCTTTAAACCTTATTTCCTGGTTCTGTTACCATGTTACCAATAAAACACATAGTAGTGCAAGCTGATTAACAGATACACGGTAAATCAAACACGACTTTAAAAGAGACTTTTTACATTGTAAAACACCTACATATATGTATATGTATATATCCTATTGAATTCTAGAGACTTGTACATCTGTATCACTTTGTGTCTTTTATACAATGAAAAACTTCAGGGATCTGCCTCAATTGTAAACATACAAATAATGTAGCATTTAAGAGGACAAAACTAAGCAACAAAAATTCAGGGATGAGGTAATAATGTGTTTTTAGAGCTTCATCACTCAGGATCTAAAAATGCCTCATAAATTTTAATTAGGCCTCAGAGTCATCATGCCAAGTAAATATTATAATACCAATTTGATAGGTGAGCAGAGGCAAAAGTCACGTGGCCCTGTTAGTAGCCACCAGTGGTACCTCTGAGTACTGAGTTCTACTGAGTGAGTCACACTTCTCAGGAGCCCACCGGATGTTTTATCAAAATCAAATGAGAACCTCTAAGCGATCACTGTTCTTATGCAACAGAACTTGGAAACCATTCAAAGAAGGAAAGGAGGATTTAAAAGGTCTCCTCAATATATATACAAACGCGCGCGTGCACACACACACACACACACACACACACACACACACGATATTGGTTAGTCAACATAGACAGAAGAAGTATCAGAAAGTAACACAGAAATATATTCCTGTTTGACTGATGAACTTGAAAACTTAACATGAACTCTGCATAAAACATGGAGAAATTAAGTTCCCCATTTGCAGGCTTTTCTGACAAATAGGTAGAAAGTTGCAATTTTCTCCTACCTGTTTCTTCATTATTACATTTAAACTACGATGAGAAAGCTTTTTCCATGTGGAAGGTGAGAATTCCTCTCAAATTTACCTATAAATTAGATCTAGCCTCATGTCTCTGGCCACTAAAATATTTCTTTCAAATTTCAGCTGGGCAGAATCTGATGCTACGGTCAAGACTATTATTTAACAAAACAAAACAAAACAACAACAACAAAAAAATTCAGGAGTGATATCTAAGATCCTTACTTTTGGGTCTTCTTTGGCCTAGCTATAAGATCCCTTGTTCTAGAAAGTATTTTTTGTCTATGGCCTATCTGCAGAGCTTCATCGTGTATTAAGAATCTTTCTATTCTATAGTAATTTATTCTTTAATCTAACAAAAAATTAGAAAGGTTAGAACCAAAGAAGGAATATGTCATCTCATCTTATAATCATATCAGTCTCAATAAATATACCAGGTACTACTGATCTCAAATCATGAGGCTTCGTTAATATGCAGTCACTTCTACTCATAAAGTAACAATTGATCACTAAATAGGTTTCATGAGAGGAATGCATGGATCCTTCACAGTAAAGGGTGAGAACACTTGCCCTGCTTTGGCCACACAGTGGAAGTGGCTAATTTCAGGAAAATGCATTCCAGAAGAAGGCATAAAGCTCTGACATGGGAATGCCCTGAGAGCAGCGCTCCCACACAAAGTGGAGCACATCTTTCAGGGGTGATTTTAAACACACATTCATTTGAAGGGATCTGTTGTCTTTAATGATACACTCTAGTTTTCTTGAGTCATGAAAACATCCTGATGACATTATTCTCTGTTTATACATCAATTTTCAGGTGGTTTTTGTCCCAGCACATCCACTATCTGCCAATTAAAAATAAACCATCACTTAGTCAGCTGAGAAAATTGATTTGAAACCCTCTAAGTCCCACTGTCCTTTTCTGATTACAGCTCTGAGCACATTTAGAGAGTTAAGTTACTGAGTGCGATACAATATCTAATGATAGAAACAGAAACCAATAAAACATTTTATGGCAAATACCTTGCACTGCATTTCATCAGGGTATCTTTTATAAAATTTTGTAAGAATATAAAAATCCAGGAAGGACATATGCTTAAAAAACAAAAGGAAAAATGTGAGGGAAAAAAAAAAAAACATACTCTTCATAGGGTTTTGCTTAGTTAAATGTAGCAAGGAAGAAATTGATCTATATTTCTTTTGAAATGGATAGTTATAATATCTGAATAATATATACTTATTAGTAACCTTTCCCTTAAATGATTGCTTTAGCTTGAAGTTATATTGTTTTAATCTATTCTGTCATTAATTAATAACTTATTACACAGAAGTCTAATGAATATTTTGTTTGGCTTATAGTGTTGTACAACTTTTTAAAAATAATTTATGCTATCATTTAAAGTTCTGGGAGACAATATACTCCTGGTATCTAATTTCTTTTTAAAATTTCATCTCCTAGTGCCAGGACTACTTTTTATTCTCAATAACTATCAGCTGGGACTGAAAAGCAGTTGACCATGTTGGCTGAGCACATTAGCTCCTTTGATGCAGTTCCTGCACTCAGAGCTGGCTCTCATAGGCCACTTTTCCAGCCCCATTAGCATTTGAGCGTAAGGACTCTGGGAGTCTGTTTTTGGTCAAAATGATTTGCTAAGTGATCTGATTTTTGATCTTGATGAGCATGTCCACTGACTGATTTACACAGTGAACTTTCCCGTGTTAATCCAACATTCTGAGAAAATAAGAAGAAAAAAGATAGCAAGTGGCTGGTGATACCTACAGAACCAAATTGATTGCTGCTAATAATAACACAAAAAAGAAAGAGAAGTTGAAAAACAAACAAAGATGAGATGGATGGAAGAAGAAATAGAAAATTGGGGAGCGGGGAAGACAAGAAAAAGAGAAAAATAAAAAGAATTTTCTGCCTTTTTATAGTAGAAAAACAATATAAGCTTCACTTAAAATTTTAAATCTTTTTCCGTTGAGCCAGTAGTTGGTTTTTGTAATATTCATAAGCAATAAATTAATATTAAGCTGTTTTCTTTTGCTCAGAAACTTCATCCTCTCATCTAAACACCCGGGAATACAGAGGCAGGAAGACAGCAAGTTCAAGCCTAACCTGAACAATGTAGCCTCTTAGCAAGATTCTGTCTCAAAATAAAAACCAAAAAAATGTTCTGGGAAGTTAGCTCCATGTGGTGCCCTAGTGAAACAATACATTTAAAATATATAAAAAATCAGAAACTCTGTAGTCTAGTCAACAAATCCCTCACTGTCATGTTGGTAGGTGATAAACACTGGGTTATGTGAAAATGACTTACCATAAATACAGAAGCTTACAATCAGTCTAAACAAATTCTGGACGTGTGGTAAGTTATTTTACTCAGGACTGTGGAGGAGCATTGTTACATCATGCCTTCCGGGAACTTGTAAATCTAAAAACTAGAAATAAATCTCCAAGAATCCCCAACCACTTTATTTAGGATGCATTTCTTCAGTAGTTAGAGAATTTTAAAAACTGGATAAGATTAATATGTTCAATCCTGTATTCTTCATCATGATAGGAGCAGAGAAAAGTACTTGTTTATGTACCTCAGGTGTCTTAACTAGTACCTATGACAAAAGTACAAATGGTCTTGTTGTGAGCAAATGTAACGCAAACTGCTTCTTTGGGTGTCTCTCTCATCCTTTATCCAAGAAGTCTAACAGTTACTTAACTGTAAGACAAGATCACGCCGTTATTCAAGCTCTCACTTTGAAGGGAGAAGTGTTTCCCCCTGTGCCCTTGGAGTTGTGGTGCTACGAATCAAACTTATAACTTTGTGTCTAAACCCTGTCACTGAGCCACATCCTCAGCCCATGGGGGCTTGCTTTGGGGAAGTATTGCTGATAAATCATACTCCCCATTGAGAAAAGTTGTCTGTACATCAAGTCCTTTGATACGCTAATCTGAAGAGTCTCAACATTCCAGAGGGCCACTGCAGTGAGCATGCCTGCATTAGGTTTCTGCAAAGCTGGCAGCCTTTTTCTGAGTCTTATATTACAGGTAACCTGATGACAGGGAGGGTGGCCCACAGACACACACCCCGGGCTGCCTGCCTGCTGAGCCAAGAGGAGCCAGCCTGTGAGACTTAGACCAAGACAGATACACTGGGATCAATGGAACTCTCCCAGGAACTGGCTGTTCCCCTTTCAAATGACACCTCGGTAATCTCCCCACTTGCTCAAGTCAGATTCTTTAAAGCTTTGAACATGACATGATGCTTGCTGTCAGGATGGGCAAAGGAAGAATACTTTCTAAATCATCGGGGAGTCAGAAGGCACCAAAGTTATGGGCAGTTAACAGTCAGGGTCAGAATTCAGGTATATTCCTTGAAATTACAATGGTTTCCTTTAATGGAAAAATAGTTACTTAATCTTTATGAAGGGCCAACTGTGTGCTCAAGGCTATTCTTGACCCTTGATTGGGATCCCTGCCCTATATGACCATGAAGCCTATGACAGGAGAAAAACACAATAGCACACAGTGATCCTGCATTCCAGAATCCAGGTCATAATTCAGTCTGAGCACTATTTAAAAAATAAAACTAACCAGAAGATTTTCCTAGGGTTGTACCCACAGAGCACCGAGTAGCGTGGCTTATGAAAAAAAAAAAAAGAAAGAAAGAAAGAAACGTTTTTAAACTATGTGAGGCCAATAGTCAAAACAGTTCACATAGTTGCCTCAACACTGGAGTCTAACATGGGAAAATCCTGCCCTCAGAAGTGGGATCCCTTACCTTAACTCCCCGTTTTCAACTATTAGTATAAAAAGGCCTTCCTCTCCAGCACCTCCCAAAGCATTCTACATTGGAATACAAAATTAGTTTAATGACCATTGACCATTTTGATACATCAATGCCCTACAATTTAGTGAACTTTTCCCCCACCATGGAATATTTAATCTACTTGTACTAGTTTTTCGCTGTAAATAGGCAGATTCTTCAGTATGTTATCCTTATTTAATATGGTGAATACAAATCAGCATCTGCATATCTTAAGAAGCAAACTTAAAAGGGAGGGAAAAGTGAAAAAGGCCCTCCTCTACTCAGGCAGGTTTAGGAGGCAACCTGGGGAGCTCTGGTAACAACTTTACTTGCCACAAAATCCTCATGCTCAGGACTGGATTACCATCTCTATTTTCAAGTCAGGGAAGTAAGGTTAATAAATCAAATTTAAGGGGAGTAGGATGAAAAGTCCTTATGATGCTGGTAAATTTCGTGGTTGAAATTTACACTTACGATGTATGATGGTGTTCTGGACTAGGGACACAAGTTCATAATCCCGAGTTCTTGAACTCATTATGTAGCCTAGGCTAACCTGCGTCAGCCTCCTGAGTGCTGGGATTACAGGCATGTGCCCCCATGCCAGGATTATGTGATGCTCAGAAATCAAATTTTGGGCCTTGCACTTGCAAGTACTCTTTGAAGTAGTTCTCAAAGTCTTCTTTCCTGAGAATATCATTAGTTATACCATCATGGCTACCTCACTGTCTTGAGTCAATTTAAAATGCCTACCTTTCACGGCCATCTCGACTCTGGAGAAAAGCCGAAATTTGCACGGCACCTTCTCCAGTTAAAAAGATGAAAACACAGTGCAATGTTTTCACAAGGCTGCCTCTCCACAGAGGGGCCGCTGGACAATAGCATTCACTGAATTTTTGACTGTGCTCATGAAGGAAGAATTCCACACTTCAGAAAGTGTCAAGAATTGTGGAATAAGTAGGTTTGAAGGAAGGAGGAACATTTTAAAGGAGACTAGTGGTAATGTGTCTTTTACTCTAAGGAACATTTTTTTTTAAATATTCATGGTATATTCCAATCATACCTTGTATGTTTCTCGACACCTTCAAACTATCCTTTTACCAACTACTCTATGGGTGGTGATTCTCAACTAAAAATCAAGATCAGCAACGCATTATATTAAATGATGCATTTTATAACTAATGTCAATTAAATTGTGGAAATAAAACAGTCTGATCTAATCTTAATTAATTTGGAGGTGTGTGCGTGTATGTAAAATCCAGAACATGGAGAAATGTTATCACACTTCATTTTATTTCACTGGAAGAAGTTTAAAATTATATATATATACACAAAACTGGAACCATAATCACATTCATTTACTCAAAACAGAAAAAAGTGAAAGAAAATGCATACATACTTGAAATATGTTAGCTATATTCTGACAGTATTTTGAGAGGAAAAACGACACATTCAAAGGGAAAACTCGACACAAAAGGCTGACAAGTGATAAAGTGGTACTAAGATGTCTTTTAAAAAAAAATTAGCAGACGACTTTGCAATATGTGTGACCTCCCCTTAACGGCAGGTGCTTCTGTTAATTACAGTTTGTGGGCACTTCTAAAATATAGCGCTTTATTTTGAAAAATTGCTTTCAGCACAGATGCCTTAGAGATAGGTGTCGTATAATATGACACAAAAAATATCCTCCACCAGTTGCGCTTCAGGACCTAAGAGGCTAGCTCCATTCTGCACAGTGCCTGGCCATTCTAGGGTATTCCCAACAATCAAAAGGAGCGACATCTAGATAGGCTGATGGGTAGGCGAGACCTGGAGAGGTCTTTGGCTCCTATCATCTACTGGATAGTTATTAGACTTGCAATTTTTACTTCCTAAAGTTCCCTTACATAAAATCAGAGAAAACAATCCTGGTCATGAAACTCATCTAAGATAAATATATGAGAAATTCCTTTTCAAAATGTGAAGCCTATGTACAAACATGTGGGTGTATAATTTGGCTCAAAGAATTGGATGCTGTTGTCTGTAAGGTGTAGATTCCATGATTGAGATCATAGGCGATCATAGCAGCTATTTAGATAAGGGTTCCAGTGCCCTAAATTTAGAAAAATTGCGAACACACCTGAAATAAATCAACTGCAAACAAGAGATATTTTTACAAAGCACAAGTGCTATGTAATATACTATTAAGATCCTTATTCTATGGCATCTGCAGCACAGAGAGTGAGACAGAAACCCAAGAAATACAAAGTAATTTAATGAAGGTCACTCATGCATGGCAGACAAGGTGCTAGATTAGAATCTAGTTCTTTCTAAAAACTGTTCTGTGTTTTTTATAAATATTATCAGGAAACAGAGTAGGTTCACCTCCATTGTCCTTCTCCAAGGCGCACATTGACTTCTAGAAAGCTGAGATGACCTGGCCACACTCAACAGATAACCAAAAGTAGGATGCAGGTTTGTCGCTCTCAGTCAGTATTTCTCAAGGCACTCATGATCTGTTATCATATGTAGGAAAATGTTCTTGTGTGTTCTATGCCAAAGACTCTTTCTTTTATTTCTAAGCCTAAGTCTTTTCATTCTAACTTCAAGTTTAGGTAGAAATCATTGACCTTTTTATTGAGATAACATCTTTTTCTTAGAGCACGGCTTTAAGAAAGGATATTCGGGAACCGTTCTGAAGGTTTCGGTAGGAAGAGTTGAAAAAGAAAGAAAGGAGGAGAATGGCTGATCCAATGTTGCACTTGCATCTAAGGTCATCCACACTAGACTCCTTACCTAGGTTCCTCTAGGTAGCCTTTAATCTATGCTTCTGTATGTAGTTTACCCCTCATTCACACCTCTGTAAGTAAGTCCAATAAACTTACTGATTCACCACGTCGGACCTTGGTACAACTGTGAATTTGGTCTGCCTACTGTGCTCTCTCATAAGTGAATGCATGTTGCTGGTCACAACAGCCCAGGAAAAGATATTCTCATGATACTGTTCTAGTAGGATTTTGAAAAGCGGGTGATCATTTGTATAATGGCTTCAGTATGCCCATTATCTCCTCTGGCAAACCTACTCAAAATCTGCCAGAACCCTGATTTAAGAAACCAAGAAAGGAACCATTAGTCTTGAAGATGAAAGATTATAAGTGTCCAATTGATGACCAGTATCCTAAGACACATATGTCCCATTTACAAAACAATTACTCTGCTGTTTCTTTAGCAGAAGTATTACTTAGATCACTCAACCAACTATTAAGGCCTATAAACTTTTAGTTTACTCACCTGTATTATTGACTTACAGGATTATGGATACCAATGTGGCAAAAGAAGATGACACATTAGGTCAGTGACGCATGGATGAAAGATGAAGTTTTAAACTAACACTTCTACTGAACAGTTGAAATATGACCCGTGACAGAGCCCCTTTTCAAATTGTGAACGGAAGGCTCTTAAAAAAAAAAAAATGGCTTTTTGACAGTTTTCAGACATTCAGATGCAAATAGTGGAAAAATACAGGCTGCACTCTAATGGGGAGAGCCGATATCTTGAAATAAATGAAGCAACATAAAAAAGCCCGTGTAACCTTAAGGATGTCACTTAGTGGCTCCAAGTTCTACAGCTCTGCTCACTAACACAGGGGGAGTTACAAACATGTCATTCACACTTCACAGAAAAGTGAGGTCCAAGGGAGGGAACGGATGTGCAGTTATGCTAAAAGGAAATAAATGTTGTGGATGTCAGCTCTCTGATAAACTCCACACAACTGCATTAAAGCCTGCATAGAGCTAGATGTTATACTTAAGTATGGAAAAGTTTTCCAAAGAATTATCTTTGCCAAAGTGAGAAAGAACTTTTCAAATAATTCTAAAGCTACTTTTGGGGAAGATGGTGAGATTTGAAAGCATTTCTATAACCCTTGAAAACATATTGCTTGATAAACACTTGGTCTTGGGCATTTTTTTGATCAAACAGCTACAATCGGCTTTATGGGCTTCTCCTCCTACAGGTGAGTTTTATGTATCATATAATGCCTTACAGAAACTAGAATATAGAAAAAATATTCTTTTTCAATGTTTAAAATTTTCAAAAACTCCCACATGTTTTTAGAGAAGTTACATATAGAAAATTCTTTTCTTCTCAACACTTTAAACCAGGATCTCTAGACACCAGTAGGCCTTGACTCATATTTGTAAAGGGTTTGGGGAGTCTTGAGCGGGGTGCAGCAAAAGGAAAAATATGCTTCTAAATTTAACAAACTTGTGCATTATCAGGAAATCAGGATTCATGTTACAGTACATATGTATATGTATAAGTATTGGCACTTAGTAAATAAGATTTTGTTTTCTTGGTTTTTTTATCACATTGTAGTATTTTATTCTTTCAAATGTCTTTTTAATGTGACATTTACATCTTTATAATAATGAGACTGCTAAATATTGCATATTCTGGAGACTGTAAAAACTTGTTCTACGATTATAACAGCTCCTCGTTCACATTATGTATAGATGTACATACATGTATATGTAATTTATATACATACACATCATAGATGTAATATATATTGTGTACATATACATATATATGCATGTATGAAAAATCTCACAGAGCCTCACCACAGTGGGAATTGGGGAGAAATGCACTGCTGAAAGTTGCTAGAAGCCGCCTCTTTTGGTTCTCACAACCAGTGAGACTTCTCCATTGGACAGTACTGTCTCCCTGGTTCCATGTTAAATATTCAGTGACAGATTTTCCACCACTGAGTGAGAAATTTCTAAGCTTGGAAGAGAGAGGAACCCCGGGAGGCGAGGAAGCCAATCAATGCTCGCGCGCCCGAGCCCTTACCGTCCAGGTGGCGGACTTGGCAGTGCTGGACTGTTGGAAGGACACGTCGAAGCTGTGCGGGCCCGGGTAGTCCGTGTTGGAGGGGATGGCAGGGGACGGGGAGAGGGCGTCGAAGGTGGAGCTGGGCTGCGCGTAGGGCGAGGGCGCCGTGACGCTGTTCTGCGCGTGGTCTGTGTTGTAGGGGCTGGTAGACGAGGAGCCGTTCTGAATCTGCTGGTCCATGCTGTTCAGGAGCCCCAGGTTCGTGTACTGTGGCTGCAAGAACACCAGGAATCCCGTTGTGAGGTAGGAAAGTCACAAATCACCGCACCAAAAGGGGCAGGGCCTGTTTGTTTTTGTCGTAATGGGGGTCCAATCCGGTACTTCCGCACAGAGCTACTCCTGCTCGTTCTTTAAATATTTATTTTGAGACAGGGGATTGCTAAGTCATTAAGTCTCCTGGGCTAGGCTTGAACTTGTGATCCTCCTGCCTCAGCCTCCCAGAGTGCTGGTATTACAGACAGAAGGACAGTAGGCCTGGCTTGGTGCATGTGTTCTACAGTGATTAATATCAGGTCCGAAATAGTTCACATACAAGGTAAAGTTAGTTCTTGTGCTACATAGAAACACCCATGAGAAGTATGGGGCATGATCTTTAATGATCTTCACATGGCCCACAGGGGGGTTATATAGCTAGCTATACAGCTCACTCAGAGATCTTACAGCTCTTAGGGCTGCCTTTGGTGACTGGTATCCCCGAGAATAAAAGCAGAGTATAGGTCTACCCACAAATATACAAGGAAGGCCTATTGCTCAGTGGCTGCTTAGGGATTCTTTCAAAGAAAGAAGTCTGGCGTGGTGGCACAAGCCTTTAATCCCAGGAGTCTGGGATCCCGAGGCAGGAGGATCACAAGTTGAGCCCAACATGAGTAACTTAGAGGGGCCCTGTCCAAGGGGGGTTGGGGGGGGGACTGGCGATATGGGAATAAGGTGATATAGGAATATGGCCTTAAGTCAATCCCTGGGACTGGAAAAAATATATGTAGGTATGTATAACAAATACTACCTGTCATTACTTTTTTAGGAGGTCTGTAGTAGTTGAAATGACAGAGACTACTTGATAAATTTCAGAAGGTTTAAACATCAAGTTGGTATGTATAGGGAGCAAAATCAACTGATTTTCAAAATTAAAATTCTAAATTTTGTTCCACCATACTGACGCCCCCATCCCAGGCACTGGTTTCATGGAGACCGGAGAAGAATGGACAGCAGCATTATGAAGATTCAGATTGGTTTGTTAGTTTCTTTAGAGTATCTTGCTGTATTGGCCATGCTGTCTAGATCTCTAGACTCAGGTGATCCTCCTGCCTTGACTTCTCAGTAGTTGGATCTGTAGGCATGTGCCAATGCACCCAACTTCAATCATATAGTTTTAAAAAGGTGTATTATCGAAACTTTGTTTATTTTCTTTTAAATTCATTTTATCATTTCCTTTGTAGCAAGTGATCTTTTCCAGAGTAGATCAAGTCTAAGTAAGAAGGCACAACATCTAGAATGAGCAAATGTCTGTGTTGTGCCTAATAGAATGCAAAAGTCCACTTATCTGCATTTGCCAGATGCCTTCAAGTCTTTCCCCCTATTTTACTGATATGTGTAAGCACAAAATTTAAGGTTTACAGTGAAGGTGAGCATTTTGTGCACATACATATCTTTATATGCATGCACCTAAGCACAGACTAAGTACTCAGTAAAATGTTTATGGAAGGAATGAATCAACTTCTAGTTTTACCTGCAAGCTAACTTAACTGCATTACTACCAGAGTGAGAGCAATTTATCCAAGCAGAATGGGAATTTTCAACACATCTTGTGGTTCGGGGTCCAGGGCCACCACAGCTGGCAGCTCGATCACTGTCTAGCCCCATCCCAAACCCAAGCCTAACTGCCTACCCTTCCAGAAGAGGCACCCAGTTCAGGGTTCAGTCTTCCCTTTGTGAAACCTTGAGCTACACGGAAATCTCACTTTTTCAATTTGAGGTAATGAAGGAGACAAGAGATGTAAATCAAGAAGCGTCTCCCCTGCCGGCCCATCCTTTCCAAACACACCGAAGAGGCTTCTACTGAAACACAACCCCGAGAGAGGCAAGCCGAGGACCTCCGAGGAGCAACCTCAAAGAGGAATAGAAACTTGAACATTTCCTTTCGTTTTAAAGCTTGATTATGATATAATTATTTTATTTCGTTTTAATTCTTCCACATGGAGAGAAGAAATGGACCGGGCCATTCCATTCAGTCGGGAAGCATCTAGCACAGTGTTCAGAGTGGCACGCCCATTCCATTACATTCATGCACTCGCATTCCACTGCCAAATGCCACCTACCCATTTGCTCTGCAAATAACTATTAATCTCTTTACACTTATTCCCCTGCTGACAAGAGCAGCTGCTCGTCTCCCCTCCCGTCCCCTCTGACTTTCATTGCCCCGCCCTCTCCTCTCCTCCCTCCTCAGCTCCCCTCCCCCACAGGTGTGTCAAAGCTGCAGGTAAGACACCCAGGAGAAATTCGACCAGAGGCAGAGGCTGGTGCAAATGTGTCCACACCCCTGGCTGAGGTAAAGCTCTCAGGTATCGAAGCCCAGAGCAACAGCCTGCAAAAGAGACTGCAGAGGTATTATTTGTGTTTGAGCTAAGGGTCAGTACACAAAGCCCTCCTGAGCTCTCTGTAGGAATCAGATAATGCTCCCAAGGCACGTGTTTCCCTACAGCAGTACAATTAGGGAGGCAGTCTTCCCTGACAAGAGGGACAAAGAGACCCGCTGGACACTTTCTCGCAGGCAGCAAAATGACTGCTGTGTCCCCTCTTCCTCCTGTAAGCCACCCAGAAGAACTTCAGCTAATTGTGGGCTTCAGTGAGAACAAAGAAACACGGGCCCTTTGAATTTTTCCCCCCAACATGTGTATATAAAGAGGGAAGTTTGGAGCCAAGTTTTAAAAGCCAGTGAACAAACACTCATCGGTTCTCCAAGGACTTAAGAGAAAGAGAAATTTCATTTACCAAAATGTCACAAAGAAGACCCCTGTAATTGCAGGAGGACTGAGTCTGCTGATGGACACCAAAGCCACAAAAACTGTGTTCTGAACTTCACTGATAATGTGGTGGGAGCTGATGGCTCTATTTTTAAGTTCTGTACTCAAAAATCTATACACCTTCAGGTAAAACAGTGCACTCATAAACAATAGGATTTATTCCTAACACTACTGTCTAAATTCATACAACATCGAGCTACAGTCCCCCCCCCCCTCGGTATTGGGTAAAAATGAATTTATCATCCAAGATAAAAATGGGAAAATATGTTTCTACATAAATTCTTCTCAAATTACAGTTTAAAGAAGTAAAACCCAAGTAACATACTCAATTGTCTTTCTGTAAATTTAAAAAAAGAACATAAAACCAACACACTAAGCCAGTTTAAAATGAACACAAATAACATATACCCCAAAGTTAGACTTGCCTGGCACAGAATCTACTTTGATTTTTTTTTAGTTTGTCATAAAAAAATCTGTCAGCCAACAGCTCTCCATAGAAAAGGTTTTTCAAGTCTAGTTTTTTAAAATATCTAGTTAAAACAATTCTTATATGATTTTTTTTTTTGATTGCAAGAGAGACCGCACGTGTTAACAGAGTCTGATGACAGGCAAAGGGCACACCAGCCCAGGCGAGCCAGAGTCACTGAGTGGACCGACGAAACAAATGAAGTGCTCAGTATAAATGGAAATCTGCAGATCCTTTTGTTCCTAAATGATTAAGAATCACAAAGTGTTGTTAGCAGAACCTTGAGCAAAGCAAAGCCCAGCCGCACGATGAGCTTGAGCCCTGTGTGACGAATTGAACAGTGCGCACGCTCCTGAGGCGAGCCGGGTCAGTGGGGATATTGTCTGTTCCTTATTCCCAGCCAAAGTGAAGAAGCTCTGTGGGGGAAGGGCACAGTCCCCGTCTCTCTTCTTTCTTGCTGGTAATTTCATAAACACAGAAGGAAAAAACATAGTACGCTGAATACTAACGCAGCACTTATTGACAATGACAAACAGCATTGTCAGAGATAAGAAGATGACGCTTTCATGCCAGCCTCAGAATTGCTCTTGGAAGACTTCTATCAGATCCCCTATGTCCTATGCATTTCTTACACAACAGAGGCTATCAGAATATTTGAAATATAATCGGAAGTAAATGTAAATTCTTTCTGACCACAAGGTATCTTGATGTCAGAAGAACCTTAACACAATTAATGAATGGATGGCCATGTTGTATGTGTAACACATCACATCTGAAAGAGAAGAGAGCCTTCTTTCTGCAAAACATAAACAACATGAATGCCACAATTTGTCTTACTAATAATCTCGATAAAATAAAACAATTGATTTCCTTTGATTGTAAGCAGATGCTTTATCTCTTCTAAATGAACTTTGGAAGAGTAGACTTAGTGCCGGACCCTGGGCTATTAGTAATATTTGGAATTAGTGAATCACGGACTGGTTAATCCTCCCACAGAAAAGTTGAAGCACTTCTTGGTCACAGGACATACCGTGCTTCAGGCATCACCAAGCACCTTAGACTGTTTTCATGTATGGGGACAGTCTGATAAAATATAGCAATGCCCCAGGACTAAATCTCAAACTCTTTGTTTCCCTATCAGTTCTGAAATAGAGGCAAGGATGTTTTCTTTGTTGTTTTGTGGTTGTTGATTTTTTTAATAAGGCCTTTCCCTTTCTCCTTACCATCTGTAGACTGATCTGTTTCTTCACTGAACTTCACTTCAGATGCTGAGAATTAAAACTGCATACTATCTCTGTCGAATTTGTTGACAAGTCCTATGGATAAAATGTCTGAAGT